>JAZGTJ010004738.1:0-10585 GCA_036877575.1 Botia almorhae
AATGAGTTTTGAGATGAGATTAGAGGAATAAGCTTTTGTCCAATCAGAAGCGTTCACTGGACTTAGTTTACACTTGGTATAAAGATCCATGTGTTAATGTAAATACAATAGACAATACAAAATTTAAATAGGGTCTAGAACTGGTCAGCAGGTGAATGGCAGCAAAGTAGCGCCTACTCACCTGTAAAAACAAGTTTTTTTATAATACTGTTAATTTCAAAAAGTACATAAACAGAATGTACATGCACAGGATATCTTAATTAATACAGATACTACACTAGCGTAACTAAAAAAGTCTGCTCAATGCATCATATTTGTGGTTAAATTAAAATTCATGTGTATTTGGTAGAAACAGCCAGCTGTCTTTTTACACTTATCAATTTTAATCAATATGCCACAACACTCTGATGTATTAAGTGATGTATGTAGCAATTGAAATCAGAGACTCTCCCCTCCAAATCCAAACAGGTGGTTACAATATTTTGTGCCCACAGCTACATTCCCTTAAGAACAAACTCTTATATATGTTGAGATATCGACAGGAACATTGAGGTGGTACAGGGGGGTTCTCAGCTTGACATAAAGTTGTTGTTAAGTGGCTGCTTTCCCCCATGCTGTGATTAGATCTTTCTGCTGTGTAAATGACTTCCCAGCATCATACCGCATCACTTACTTTTTAGTTTTTTCTTTTTTCCACATATTAATTTTCATGTTTAAGTTTGCTTGCAAACTCTTTAAAGCACAAATCAACTGACTTCAGTGTTATCCTGTGTTCCAAGTCACCAATAAAGTAAAAGCTCTTGAATTTCGCCTGTAAGACCTCTCCATTCTAGCTGAGTGGTTACAGTCCAACCTTTCAGTGATATTGAGCTAAAGAAAATAAGGGTCACTTTTCCTAGCACACCCGGCTAATCAAGTGATACTGTTTTCATTTGCTGCAAGCTAGACAGTTATTAAGCACAATTACATGGCAATTGTTTCATGCTGTCTCCCAGTACTGGCGAATGAACGGGATGTTATTATTTTTGCAAATCGCAGACGGGTTTAGCAGCATCACCGTGGCATATTCTCACCTATGATGAGTGAGAGATGCACTTTTTTCACAAGACATCAGATCATGTGAATAGTCTGGGCTTTCCTGTTTCTAATTGATTTGATGCATTTGTGAGGAGCTTAGAATCATGTCCGTATTAATTTCAGACACCTGTGGGTTTTGATTAATGATGATGATCATATATCATTTACAGGCCAGGTTTAATTGTTGACTTAATCATCCCTGACTGATTTACTAGTCTTACATTATGTGCTGTTCTACATCGAAGATTGTGTGTTGAATGTTCAACTGTGTTTTATGGTAAACTGATTCCAATTAAAATGGAAGCCTTCCTCTCTCCCCTGCAGTCATTTGGATTGGAGACCTTTTGGGAGAGAGTTTTGTGTGTCTTGCTTTTAAATCTGCAAGTTTCCATATATCCAGTTTGATAAAGAAATTAGAACTGAAATGCAATCTGCTCCTGGTGAAACTATTCCCTTCTAAGATTTGTTGTAAATCAATATTTAATAAAGAGTATTAAAGGAGAAGAAGAAAATGACGATGGCATCATGGGAGCTGAGTTCAGTTTTATGAGCATCATTTTCAAAGAACAGCAAAACAAATATTCACAAATTATTAATATATATCAATATGGCAGCAACATGTGTACTGCATATATGTGTGTTTGTCTACTGATAGTTGTGTGTGTATGTTTAAGTTTGTTTGGCCAAATCTAGTAGTGAAGGTTTTTTGAGAGGTAATAAAGCCCCCCTGCCCTTGTAGTGTAAACTTATAAAATATAAACATTTCTTACCTATGGGCAGAGTAGTGGCTGAATCCTGTGATAAGTAAGAACTGAAGCCAGAATTCGCAGGGTCCGAAATACCCCCATACACTCATCAGTGTTGATGTGCTTTATGGGCCTTCTCATTACAGGGTTTGGGACCACATGACTGTTTGCTCCTGCCTGAGGCTAACTGATACTATATAATAATAAGACAGCCCTATCTATGGCTAAATGTGTACCAAAGATAATTGCAGGGATATTTCAGTTTCTACATTGTGTCAAATAACTGTTGCCCATCCATTTCTGTCTCTATACATTTGTTGTACAGTAGCAAGTAATAAGTAGTAAGTAGTAACCAGTAAGTTTTTGAGTTTTTACCAAACACATGTCTTCAAGAAGGACATTTCAAGACAAAACAGGGTGTCACTGTAAATTGTGTGATTTCATTTTTCTTCAGGACTATGCTGAGAAGGAAAAAACCTTGGCCAAAGCCCTGGAGGACCTCAAGGCTAACTTCTACTGTCAGCTGTGTGACAAGCAGTACTACAAACATCAAGAGTTTGACAACCATATCAACTCATATGACCATGCTCACAAACAGGTAATGGACCTGTTTTCAGCCTCTTGAGACATTTACTGAATGCAATGCATAGGTATAATAGACTGTTTCAGAAAATGACAACAAATGGATTTTGTAGCACATGTGTACAGCACAAGACAAATGGCTTTAGCCCCCCATCTGAGAGCCAGTGGAGCACTAGTGGTCTTATAGAGTTTTAATTTAGGGGCCCATAGATCACAAGCAGACAGGACAATTTGAAAGTATGTTGTTTTGTTATTATTTGTTCCGTTTCTTTTTTTCCCCTTACTGGAGCAAAATTCAATTTCCTAGCATGTTACAGAAAGGAGTCAGAGCTATTCTTAAACCCAGCAAATTCATTAAGCCATAAAACCAACAGTCATAAATGTGTGGCTGAAAAGACTTTTAAATTCTAGGTTTAGTCTTTTGGTGAAAATAGTTCGATTTGATTGCAGTCAGTCCTGTCAGTATCGAAATCCACTGAGTCTTTTATTATACACAGTGTGATGTAAGAAACCTCAGAATGTTTAATAACTGAACAAAGGTACCAGTGCAAACAGACCTTAGAGCGCAACAAGAACCAATGTTTGAAGACGCAGGAAAAAAGAAAAAGAAATTTGTCCAAGGTATTCAGCCTCACACAATGGTGTCATAACTTCAATGCAGTTTCCCATTCAGTATGTTGATTTAAGAACCACCAGTGTCCAAAAATAGAAGGGTAACCTTTAATAGCAAGTTAAAGCTTTAATTCCACCAGTTGTCCTGCTGTTTGATATCAGCCCTGACCTCTGTGCTCTGACTCACTCAGAAACTAAATGCATGGAGTCTCTGGGGCCTGCTGCGCTGTCAATAACAGGGCTCACTGAACTATTGACTGAACACCATCCACAAACCCATCACCCATGACCTTGCTATTGAACATCGCAACAGGAGCAAAATGAACGAAATATGAAGGGAAAAGCCACTCCCCCTCGTTCACACGATATGGGTGCAACGTCACTCGTTTGTCAATCAGATGCGCTTGTGACTGTTTTGGCCCCTGCTTCCACTTTACACAGTTTTAAACAATTCCACAGCCAAGCAAATTGTACCATTAGACTTTTCAACAAACGGGATTGATAGATGAGGAGCAAAATTTGCCCAGCACCCCACAGGAGCTGGCAGAGCATGTCTGCTGAGAATATAATGGACTACGGAAGGCTTGCGGCCACACAGGAAGCCCAGAGCTACAGAAAAGCCTGGTGTTCCTGTCAGTATGTGAATCATCACTTCCAAGGCTTCACTGTCTGCCTCCGACTGGTCTCAGTGTTGCTTTTAATTAACAATACATGTCCAGTCAAAAAACTGTGTTTAAATTTTCATTCATTCTCAAGTGGCTTGTCAGTCTTGCCTGCACCCACCTTAAATAAAAAGATTTCTCTGCGTATTAGGGGAGCGTCTCTCTCCCATCATCTCCCTATCCAACCATAAATGATGTAACCACATCCAGTCATGTGAAATACAGGCTACATGCATTAACGGCTCAATTCTGAGCTTCTCTTGCCAAATACATTAACAATCAATAAACAGCAGCTCCTCCAAGAAATGCACCTGAGAGTCAAGTAAATATAGCCCACACCAACCTGTTTGCTATTTTCTGCCAGGCTAACTGACAATAAAGCCATCCAATGGATCAGGGGCTTAGTTTGCTCACGCTGTGCCAGCAGAGAGCGACAAGAAAGAAAGAAGGCAGCTGCACTTAGAGACCCTTTTTTGATGGGAAACCTAAACTACTTACCCCAGTGTGCCCACTCCGCACTGAGCAACCCATTAACATGACAAAATTATATCTGATGTGACCGCTTTGCTTTCCCCTGACTATGAACCCAAGCCATGGGTTCCCAAGCCATGGCAATCACTGAAGCCTTCTCAAATAGGAGAGGTTACAGCACCACTGAACTGTATATAACAGTGCAACCTGAGTGGAATGCTTAATGTTGGGGCAGATGACTCTTCCTGGCTGCCTGGAGAAACATCACTATTTTTACTTACCGCTGCTACTATCACATACACACTCTGACCTCAGAGTCTACCTTGGCAGAGTACAACAATATCCTGGCTTGCTAAAAGATGCTTTTCCAGAAGAGGCTGTCATCTGTCTTAAAGCTAAGCATCAAGTATTAATGGATAATTGAGTAAAAGCTTTCAGGATTAATTGGATGTGATAACTGTGCTGGTTGTTGCCCAGAGACGTCTAGTGCTTTCAAAAGCAGTGTGGTCTTTAAATACCCATAAATATCATATCTCTGTGAATTATTAATGGAGGTTAATTTAGATTATCAAACTGATTTAATATGAGCATATGCTGTATGTACAGACGTAATCTCAATCAATACATCTCACTGCCCGGGATGCACTAATGACTCAAGCATCAGACACTGGTGGTGATTTACATCAATCTTGCATTTAAGGCACAAGCCCCATTCAGACCAGGAAACAAATACAAATTATCACAACTGCGATTTATCTACGATAAACAGGACAATTTCATGGAGTTTAGCAGCCCCATCCTCAGCGCCTTTTCATTTGAACAGAAAATGGATTTGATGAAACATAACCTTGGTTTGAAAACACTTTAATTACCTTTCTCCTCTCTTGAAGAGATTTTTCATCTTTTTTGTGGTGTTTTCCTCAATGGCTAATGCATAGTGTTACACAGACTTCATAATGAGAGGTTGTTAAAGCAGAGAGAAAGATTCATGATCTCAAAGAGGATTATTATTTAAATGGCTTTTGTTGCTTTGGTGTGGTCAGTATACCGAAGTGAATGAATAAGAGGTTCTTTGTCATCCTACAGAGGCTAAAGGAACTAAAGCAGAGAGAGTTTGCCCGCAACGTGGCCTCCAAATCCCGGAAGGATGAGAGGAAGCAGGAGAGAGCTCTCAGACGCCTACATGAGCTTGCTGAGCAACGCAGAGAGGTGCAATGGTGGGGGATGTTTTGTTAAATTGTTATTTCCTTTTGTGCATACGTGTATATACTGTATATTTTCATTTCCCTTGTAAAGAAGTTAAACTCAAAAATCAGATTCTGCATTATTTCTAGGTCAAGTAAATGTAAAGAATTGTGACAATGACAATGTAAAAACCTTAAATTTTGTCCCTCCAATGAAAGCCAAAATTAGGTTGGGCTAACATGGATTGTCAGATTTTGGTTAAAAGTGTAAACAATTGTCACACATAATTCTTTGAGCCTGACACATTTTTTTCTTCCTCACTTTTTGGTGCAGTGCCCCAGGAAGTGGCCCAATGTTCAAATCTACCACGGTGGCAGTGGAAGGTACTTTTCGGGATTCATGCTGTGATGATACCCAAGAAGAGAACCAAAGCTTTGCGGCTCAGGACTCAGGGGGTCAGATCCATTCCAGCGGCTGTGGTTTAGCTAGTAAGCAGTCACCATGGCCATACAGTGGGAGAGCCAAAAAGCAAACATTCAGACGCAAAATTGCATTCTCTTTTTCCTTTCCAAAGAAAGCATCTGTTAAGCTTGAGTCATCAGCGGCAGTTTTCTGTGAGAGCACAGAGGAGGGATTGATGGAGCAGAGCCACAGACAAAGACTTCGAGCACCCCCTGTCGAGCTTGACCTTCCCAGTTCTCCCACAGAGGAGAAAGTGCTAAATTGTGAGGAGGCAATTTACCACACTGGCACACAGCAGGGCCAGCCCTTCCCAAAAAGTGGCAGCGCAGGGAATCAGGGGTCATCAGATATGCCTGTGGGTAGGGAGAGCCCCTCATCAACTGCTTCAGATTTGTGTGCTTTACTCGTTTATTCAGAAGAGGTGCCCAGTCCCTCAGTCTCACTCTTAGCCACGTCCCCCTTTAGTTTAAACAGTTCTGATCTTGTTCTTGACTCTGAGGACTCCGATGAGAGCCTGAAAGACAGTATTGCTGAAAGTAAACCTGATACTTCTCAGGAGGGGACAGTAGGGGAAAACAACATTATAGAGGAGGAGCACTTGATCATCAGCAATCCTCCAGAAAAGAATTTCTCAGATGTGTCAGAGAAGGATGATTCTCCTAAAAGACATGTGCAAATAGAGGATGCAACCCCTTTTACAAAGCCCAGCCAGCCTTTCTTCTCTGTCCTAAGCAGGGATGGTAACACCATTTTCCAATGGCCTTCTGAAATGGTGACCTTCACAAGGACAGAGCCATCCCTATCTTTTAGTTGCAACCCCCTCCATTTTGATTTCAAGAGGTCACGGATTAGAAGGTCCATTGACACTCAGGAGATGCCTGAGCACAAACATGATGAGGATTTATCTGTCTGCTCAGGTTTCAAATCCTGCCACTCTGACAAGCACATTAAGGAATCTACAGCCAGCTCCAGAAACAGTCCCAGCCAAGGACCTGAAAGCAAGGTCAGGAAGTGTCATAAGTATTCAAGTGACATGGATAGTTGTGTCAGGCTGAAAACATATGACAGATGTAGACATTCCAAAGATCAGATCCAAACATGTAAGAGAGCAGAAGAGAAATTGCGGGCCAGGGATCGACGTCATTACAGAAGCCATGCCAAAAGGAAGAGGAGGAGACGGAAGAGGAGGAGAGAGAGCCACCAGGTGATGGAGAGCAATATGGTGAAATGTAAGAAATTCCACAGACAACCTGAGTGTGTAGAAGGACTTGATAGCCAATTTAGAGGGACCACTTCACAGCAAGTGCAGCCATTAGAAAAGTCAAAGCAATCAGCTCAAAATCAGACTGAGGACAGCAGCACAGCTCCTGTGGTTGAGGAAGAGGTGGGAGGCAAGAGGCAGGAGGCAGCAGTCGACATAAACGGCTTAGCAGGCTGTATCATTCCCTCTGATGAGTTCTGTGTCAATGGTGAAAAGGTGCTTGTGAACAGCGGGGAAAATCCTGACAATCCGACTGCAGGGGAGCTAACGATCACAGGACAGTGTTCCCACAGCCAGGATGCATCTCACTCACAAAATTTTAGTGCAGCCCCAGGATGCCAAAAGAAGACGTCTCCAACACCAGAGACTGAAAGACATGGACCGTGTGAGAGACAAATTTTAAAAAGACAACGTACGGAATCTTTAAGTGATGGAGATGAGGCCAGTCCAGATGAGGCTTGCAGCCTCTGTCAATCATCATCAGCGATTTCTGATCAGTGTTTATTAGAAAAAAATACCTCTGCATGCACAGAACGTACCTATTGTGAACATGGAATAAGGAAGAAAAGACAGAGACAGTCATTTGTTATAGATCAAACAACATGCATTGCAAATGAATGCCCAATTGTTACAAACAGTGTTCTGGAAGAACAGAACAAGGCTACAGAGGAGTTGAGCTTGAATTGCCTTGTTTTAAAAGGCGTGTGTGAGAACTCAAATGGGTCTGACCCAGTCTCATGCAGTATTAATGATGGAGAAAGCAGTGAGGTTGATTCTCAGACATTTACTTCCATTAGCCCTGCCCTGGGTCATACTGTGGTAGATAGCAGTGACTGGCAGCAGAGCTCCTCCTCTCAGATCAATGCTTTGTGCACCAGTGGCAGTCTAGCTCTACTTGAGACAGATTTAAAACTCTCAAAAGAGCTAACAAAGGAGAACAGTAACATTCACAGTAGTGAGTCTAAAACAGTACAAACCCCTGTAAAGAATTGTAACAAGTATTCAGTGGCAGCTCAGGCCTGCCTGCTAAATGTGAGAGAGATAGCCTTGCAGAGGACTGAAAAAGCCACTCATGACAAATCATGTCAGCACAGCCTTCAAACCCCACCACAAAGATTTCGCCTAGGCATTCAGGCTGAGGAGATGTTGAGCAGGGAGTGCTTCCACACCGCCAGCAGCCTGTTTCAACACTCTCCATCCTTCCAGCCCCCCTCAGACAGCATGGAGAGACACTGTCTCCTGCAGATTCAGAGCCACGGACAGGTGCTACACCAGCAGGTGTTCCCAACCAAGCTCAAATCTGTCCTGCCCCGGCCACATCTGCCCATGTCATCTGCTGTTCTCCATCCCGTTCACTTGTCATCCTCCGTGCCTTCTGGTTCCATCACAATACGCCACACAATTCTACAGCATCACAGCCCTTTCCTGCCCCCACAACCCCCTCTCTTCCCCCAGGTAGTGCCTGTTTCCCAATTTCCCCTGGGACCAGAGATCTGTCCCCCTGCTGCTTCTCCTTTTGTGACTCCTCCACAGGTGCCAGTTGTGGCAGCACCCCCCAGAATTCATCCTATGACTGTGACGTTTCATGCCCTGCCCAGACCTGCCATGTTTCCGCCCATGTTATCCCCTCACCCTACTGTCATTCCCTTGCAGCCTCTCTTCTAGTTCTACAGTTATATCTATATGTTACATTGTATTTGTGCTGCAATAGTAAGAGCCACATCTGCAGTATTGCTTCCTTAGAATGTTTAGATAAGAAGGATAGTCCCTGGATAACAAACAAAACAGCTGTCCTAACAGTTTATGAAGGATGTTGTTTGTGTGCCATTTTGTCAGTAGAGATTCATACAGAAAACAACTGTGCAGCACTTTAATTATAAAGTGTATAACTTACCTACCTGATTAATTCTGATACCTATTTTATTAGAAATTATTGTTGACCATAGTGCAGATTTTAAAAGACTTTTATCACCACAAACAGCATAGTTTTACGGGCAACATGATTACTTAAATTTTAGGTGAAAGTCTTAGTAGAAAGAAATTATTAAATATCATAAATACATAAATATGTTTTCTTTAGTCTATATATTCTTAAAAATAATGACAAAACATGGTAATAATAATGATACTATATACAGTAGTATATATAATGGTTGCTATTGACAAGTCCTAAAGGGTCAAAAGGTCATTACAGTATGTGAATTTTACAGAGCGCCAATAAACCTGCAGAGAATTGACTTAACAGACCTTCTTCATGTGTGGCAGTGTTTAAGATGCGTCAGCCTGGAATTAGTGTAAGATAGTAATTTCTTTAAATATACAGCTGCTGTGCCTGTCAAGGGCTAGTGGAATGCAGCAGATCAGCGCTATGCACCATGTGCTACGGCAGCACTGTGCTGAACACATACATAGTGCTCATTTATATGAGTAGTTTTTATGCAAATCAAAACACCCATAGCATGTAATGGGAACGCTGAATGTGGCCGTTGAAAGCTGAGCTGAAATGGACAAATTATATTTCTTTTTTTGCTAATCACTGGCAGCGTCAACCTCAGTACAGTTCAGATCATGCAGAATGACAGTTTGGTTTAGATTCCCGAATGATTTTTGTTTGGTTTAAATGAACTTCAAATTATAGATCTTACATGCTGTTATCTAAAATATTTGAAAAGAAGCACAACAATTGCCAAGTGCGACTCCACCCATGGGTATTTCATGTGCCCCTCATAATGTAACTTGCTTGGATTAGAATAATATAGGCTAGATCTATCTGATAAGTACATGCTTTAGGGCATAGAGTACACTGCCTTATATCAATTGATTAGGGAATTTCTATTTTGCATTACATATTCTTTCTGCTGTTTGTAAACCTGAATGGTTTATCTTCAAAAGTGACAGAACGGTCTGTCATGTGAAGCTGAAGCAATTGCTCTTCTCTGTTTGTTGATGTTTTTGGTTTGACTGCCATAATACACATGGTATAAATATTACTAGCCTTGGCGATACAATTCTGACAATATGGTTAGTTTCAACAAATTGCAACGTAATATTTGATTACATTTTTCATAAAATCCTGCTAAGGAATTATTCCAAAACAGAAGTTCAGTTTTGTTAGCAAAGGATTTAATTTCTCTTGCTTGCATCAGATGAAAGAGACTAAATTCCAGAGAAGGATTTACTTATTTAAAATACTAACTACTAAGACACTTGAATGCAAAAGGAATTCTAGTTAGTCAGAGAAGACCAGAAAAAATTCTGTGTCTTTGAATTTTTACAGTTCCCTCATTATCAAAGGAGATGTGTTTAACTGGAATTAATGACTTGGATTTATTAATTTTGTCAATAGCCGTATGGAAATTAGACTGTACTGAATGAAATCTTGATAATTATACTCAACCATATGTTTTTTTTTATTTTTTTAACATTTCGTTTATTTTTGATATCCTTTTTGTTTAAAAAATAAAAATCTTTACAGCACCATAATGATATTACACTATTTTTAGTGAACAAGACTTAGAAATAAAGAT
>JAZGTJ010004738.1:15567-29756 GCA_036877575.1 Botia almorhae
ACATTTATACATATATATATATATATATACAAATACATCCTATAGCTAAAGTAAAAACCATTGCTACCCTGGTTAAGTGTAAGTCACTGGTTAAATGAACCACTGAGAATAACATGCGATGCTTTTCTCAAGTACCACAATATGCAAATGTTTCCATGGCATTCATCCAATAACAGGGTGCAATTGGTTTAAAAAATGCGTTATTCAATTAACCTTTGCCCTTGTAATCGAGATGCAAAAAATAAAAACCGCTGCTTTTCGGTGCTTTAATATATTCACTCAGTGTACCAAGATCAAGCATTGTTCACCACTGTATGATGAGGGAAAGGGCAAGAGGTAGCTATTAACTGGGGATTGGCTGTTATCTGCTTCCCCTGCAAAACAGGCTTAGCAAAAATGGAAGTGGCTGAATGCATGTGTCATAAAGTCTCAGAGAAGACTGAATATGCTTAATGTCCTCTAATAGGGCCAATTGAACCTTAATAGAGACATTCCTAAGGATTGACAGCTATTTCCTTTATTGTCCTATATGGGAAATAGCCTCTTGCTGCCTGTAAATCACATCTTATAAGATGATGAAAATCTTAAGCACCATGTAGAGTGAAATTCGCATAGGCTGCAAATATCCTTAATCTTACTGTAGAGCGATGCTATCTTACAGTGAGGGGGTCATATTGATTATTTACAGGTCATGCAGAGGTCTCGATGTTCCACCTGAAGAACAGTTGGCACCAGGCGTTCCATATTAATAACTCATGAAGTCTTTATCATATTCTTTAGCATAACACATTGTTAAACTAAACAGGTCAACAGAACTGTCCTTGATGCTCAGGTGTTCAACATTTCTGTTGTTGAAAAATGATGATTTCCTTTAAAATGCAGTGTGATGTTCCAAGATGTTCTGTGCTTTAAGATATCCCTGTTACATTTTTAACTGAATGCCTTAAGGGTGCCTATTACCAAACACTTAATCTAAATAGACTCTTTGCTCTATTTTGAGAAAAAAACATCTGATCTAAACAGTCTCAGATAAGCCTGTGGATGTGTTTTGAGCTAATATGTGATGGAAATAGGTAGAAGTGACAGGTGCTGATTTGTGGTATCAGAAAATCAACAGTATGACTCAGTCTTTCCTGCACCGCTTGCCTTGCTAATGGCCTTCATTTTGGTCCAATTGCTCCTGACAGCTGCAGAGATAAAAATGTGGTTGCAACTCAATAACATAAAGCTTTATGATAGATTTTCGCTAAAGGGGTATTTTTATTTTAAACGAGCAACTCTAGGAATGACAATCAGGGAGTGGTTTGATTTGGTTCATGTATTAGGAAAACGAATCACGCATTTATAAACGGAAAATTAACTCTGCGTCGACATTGACATGGCAACTTCAGGGAGATCCGTTGAGTCGTGTCTGTCATTTTGCTTCATTTGAAAGAGCAATCATAATCGCTAAGCTGTGATTTCCACACGCCTGTTGTGCTTTTAGAAGGCTAATAACAGAGTTTAGCATAAATGACTGCATTACAAGTGGTTGGTTACATTAAACGAAAACACGCTTTGATTGAGCATGACCAAAGTGTGAGAGTCACCATCAGAGGTGAGTCTGAGTTAGTTTGTGTTTTTGTGTATGTACTGTGAGCTTCTCTGACAGATTTTTCTGCCACAAGCGGTTAAGTATTTAACTGCATTTAATTAATTGTGGAAAAAAGTATTCAGGGAGCCTGACCCCTCCCGAAAGTCCCCAATGGAAAGTGTCCTGCTATTGCGACTGCTCAGATAAAAGTAATTATGTGGAATTATCCAGAAATCAATGATGGAAAAATCAACAGTGTGTTTAAGAAAATAGTGAGTAAGCCTGGCCCTGAATACTAGTGTTTCAGCCCCACAGTGGCACACTAGGTCTTACGACTGAAAATGTATCATTTAAAAAAACTTTAATTAATAATAATTATTATATTGATGATGATGATGATGATGGAGAGGAGGGTTACTTAGCCTGTACATACCAATTAAAGTCGAAATTGAGATATTTTATGCAATTTTTTAAAAAATTCCAACCATTTTGTTATGTGACTTGGAGGATGGCATAAATAGAAACACAGTGTCCAATAATAAAACAATAGCACACGTTCATTTACACAAGCTTACTTCACCTGAAAATGCATGGCTACTTTTATGTGGCCATCACTGTCGAAAGATGCTTTATATTCAATTCAATTTATTTATATAGCCCTTTTTACAATGTTACATTGCTTTAAAGCAGCTTTAAAATAATAAAAAAATAAAATAAAACAGAACAAATGTCATGTGTAAAAAGACTAAATAGGTATACTAGGTTTACAGTATGTGTTATGAATAAAGGGTTGACTGAACCGATAAAACAACAAAATTATTAAGCAAGATATGCATTCTATCTTACCTAACCTTAACTTTTTTATCTACACTTCCTATGATAATGTGATGTCATACTGTTGAAATTATAGTGAAATTATTTTTGTTGATGAAGATGTTATTGACATACAGATTCTTACCGATAATTGTAATGCTCTTCCAGATTACTCTGCAGTAATGGCTACAATAAGGCTTTAGCAAATTACACTTGAGGAATGACACCTGAGGTGTTGAGCCCTAATCAGCGGCGAGTGCTCAGTGTAAATCCAGCATTATCACAGGGCTGCTCTCAGACCCATTGCCCCGTGACAGTAATCTCAGCTTTTAGAAGCACTGCAGACATGGCAATATTTTTAGGATTTGCCAATACTACTATGACCAATTAGCTATGGAAACCACTAACTGAGACTTCCTTTATTTCTCATATACTTTCCCTTTGGTTTTTATTTCTCATGTAATCATATCTTACACATACTGAATGGCCCTGTCACATTTAACTATGAATAGGTGATGCATATCAAATATCTTTCTCGTTTTCGGTTGGCGGAGATTTTATATTCGGTATTACTTGCACAATGTCTAATAAATTATGACCTTGAGCAAAATAATAGAACAAGAAAAATTCACTGGCAGTCTTTGAAGCTATATTTTTTGTATTGCTTGGAGATTATACATTTAATAGCAATATATATCAAACATTTATTTTATTATTAAGCAATAAGTATCTAAATAAATGGTCTCTGAATATTGGTTTCTAAATGAAAGGAATTATACAAGAAAGACTTTATGCTCTGTATTTTCTCTGTTCATTTCACTGTCGCTGAAGGTCAATATTAATGGTCATTTGTAGACAAGGGCCAGATGAGGCATGAATATGCCTCTTAGCACTCTCCATCTAACACAATGAGTTAGTCTTAATCTTAATGTTTGCATTTCACACACAGTGGTAATCTACAGCATAATAGGACTTTCACAGAATCTCCAGCATCTCCATATGGTAGCTAATGGCCTAACAATTAGATTAGGCAAGCTAGAGATACAAGATTCAAAAGGCTATTATTATTTTCTAATGGTATAATCAGTAAAATGCTTCTGTCTGTATTGCAGTCTAAATAAACTGGCATAATCTTGTATACCAGCAGCAAGTAAATTTCAAATTGTTTTGACCTCCTTTCATAAACCTTGTTCTAGGTTGCATGTGTTGTTTTTGCAGATGATGTAATTGCATCAAGCCATGGCTGAAAGTCACATTGTGTTGTGTAAAATATATTTATCCAGTTACAGTTTAAAAGTTCCAGATTCTGGTCACTTTAAAGTCTAACACATTTCCTCTTCAAACTGCAGGGGCACGGCCTGAAGTGCACAGCCCAAAGAATGAATAATAGCCCACCATCTGCGTCATTAAAAATTACTTTTCCCATCCCTGCATGTCATACACCAATGGACCTATAACAGCAAATCAGCACACTACATTTTCATTAAAGCAATAAAAATCAGAGATCAACTTCAAACTGTTACCCATTTTGTGTCGCAATCTCCTCCCATCTCGATTTAAATGGGCAAGGTTATTAGAATTGGTAATTGCATCGGGCGCATTATACCCCGTTAATGCAGTTCAGTAGGTATTGTAATTGTTTGCTTGCGGGATATGATAGGGAAACCAAACACTTGAGACAGATCAGCTGAGAAGAGAATTAGAGAGTATTGTTCAATGCATCTTAATATTACAATTGCCGCAACGTTGCGCATGTGGGTCCTCGCAGCGATTCCCGCCTCCCCCCTCGCAACACCCCAGTCGATTTGCCAAGATCACGCAGACAGCTTCCATTATGGAAATGCGTGTTCAGAGCGGCATGATTCTCTACCCTGGTTGGCCCTGCTCTGCCATGCCCCGGAGATGGATCTTTCCCTATTCACTGACCATAAAAACCTAGCCACTGTTCACTGCACACCACTCATGCTCCGGGGCGGAACACAGACCAATTCCCTACTCACATTTTCCAAGGTGTTGAATCTTCCCTTATAGGTATTCACATGATTTCACATTTCTGGGTAATTGGATGGATGTGTGGCAAGCCCCCAACTCTCATCAAGCTAATGCATGGGAAAGATCTTCAGAGAGACCCAGAGCCATTGGCTGAAAACTGCAGGGACCACACACACTGTCTCAAAACAAACTATAACATACACGCTATCTCCAAAACCCAGGCACTAAACATCACCATCTGCTGTGCTATCTGATAAAGGTTGCACTTTCCTCAAGAGCCTGAGTTAAAAGGGCCGGATAACAAGCAACAGCACCCACTCAAAAATTGCACTTGATGTTTTTTTCCCTGAAACCTAGAGAAAGAGGCCCGGTTACTGAGAGCGACTTTAATTTAAACATTCTGACTTTCTAAGCCACAGGTTGCTTTGATCTATTTCTGATTTGTTCTTCCTTCTCAGGCCTGCACATATGAAACGGCTACCGGACACAAGACCCTTGTGCTGATAGAAGTCACAAGTTAATTCGGAGACCACAATATACTGAGATATGTTCAAGAATAACAATGCCTGCTGTGTTTCTACAGTATATGTTTGACATGATTTGTTCAAGTAGAACATGTTCCTGGACAAACATTGTTTGTTGTTCCTGGAATAACATTTGTATCAAACAATTACTTTCCTCTGATTTTCAGGGTAAGGCCGGAACAGGTTACGATTGGTTGACTGGAACATTGTTTAAAAAACAGCAAAATGTGCTGATCCAGGAAAATGTCTTATGTAAATCACATTATATATATTCCTACAGTATGTAACTGTACTACCACCCTGCTATACATTTCTGGTTGGTAATAATAGCATCTTCTAAATTTCATGACATGAAATGCAGAGATGCACGATATGTGCTCTCAATGCTAAAGATTTTTTTGCATTTAATACTTGGAATACCAGAATACAGGAATGCAGCAGGAAAGCATCTCACTGTAACATCAAAAAACTCTAACAGTGCACTTGGCTTAACTCTGACCTTGTGTAGGTACTAGTGCTGCAAGATATTGAAGGAAAATGTGATATGCAGTAAATTGCTAAATAATACTATATATACGGTATGCAATACGATAATGCTTTAATACTTTTAATTTGTGAAATCAATTAAAATTATATTAACATATTACGAAATTGAAAATTACATAACCAATAAACATGTATAACATTCTATCTAGGAAAGAAAGCATCACTACAATTTCTGATAAAAGAATTTGGAAAGTTTGATATGTTATGAAACCCTAGTGGGTACTCTGTTGTTCGTTGTCTCTCATTCTCATATGTAGATTGTACTGTGAACAAACAAAATGATTGAAAGGAAAGGAGGCACTTCAAAGTGTTCTGATTGGCTCAACCAAGAACCGTATCACCCCCACATTTTTGTTTGCAGTCAGAAAAACAAGTGGGATTTCAAGACACCTATTTCAGTGATATCCGTCAGGTAACAGGGATGTTTTTTGCATTCCATAATATAAAAAACAGAGCTTAAGGAGACACTACGTAACCATTTCATCAGGTGGAGGTCCAGGTTGAGTGGAGGGTGTTGTGTTGGTGCAGGTGTCTGTTAGTTTTGGTCTGAATTGCTTTAAATCATTTTCCAATGAGCATAGCATTGACGAGAAAACAGCACCCACTTATTATTCAGCATCTACGCACAAGCGTCTGGTCCACCTGACCTGCTAAGGGGCTAATGATGCTGTATTATGTGTTGATTTCCGACGAGCTCCAGGCTTCTTGAGTTTCAGTGCTTTCAGGTTCAGCTTTGTGATGAAGTCTCCAAGTCCTGTTGAAATCCCCTTTGTTACTCCAAGCTTCATTATGGAGTCTAAATGCAAATGGTGAGACGTGTTGATTGCTGTGTTTAGGATGGCAAGGAATCGCTTGGCTGTTCTCCGGCTGCACCTGCTATCTGTCAACCACTTGTTTAACCATCATGTCAGCAAATACATTTAATATATGTAAATATAAGCAATGAAAAGTCATCTGATTTCTTTGAGGATATTTGCATCCAAAACTTGCATTTTTGCATTAGGTTCACACAGGGGATGATATGTAAGTTTTGAAGAACAGCTGTACATCTTGTCAATTAAATCCTTGACTTTGTTAGCTGTTGTTTTCAAATGTGCAGGAGCTGGCTGTTGGTTATCACACAGAGTGGATGTAAACTGTTATGTACTAATCTGATAATATTTAATTACGCATTAAATGCATTTTCGGTCACTATTTGCCATTAATTTCAGGATTGTTTTTCAGGTAAATTGATTTTGCATTCTATTGCTTCTATTGGGTTCAAAACATTTATTGCAGGTTTATACAATAATAAAGGTCATCAACATAAAACCAGAGTCACTGTATGAAAATGTTGCCTTAAAGATAGTAAACTAAGTAATGTAAGTAATGAAGACGGTGGACTGACCCTTGGGCTTTAGCAATTTATTGTTCTTTCCTAAGGGGTGCCATCCCGTAATGGTGTAAGTTACTAGCACTTTCGTTTTGCACTGCACCATTATACGAGCAGATGGCAAGGTTATATATTTACTGTCAGTTATTATTAAGGTCTGGACATGTGGTCAGCTGAGATAGCAAGCATATGTTTGTGCCACAAAACAGTGCCCTCCAAAGGCAGCTGATTGAGCTGACACCAACAAGGGCAAATTCTCCTTTGATGTCACTTTCTTTTCAGCTCAGTGCTACCAGATAATTCACAAACCCTGACTTCAAAAGTCCATATCCAATGCGCTTATTTAAAATGTATTTTTAAATGTTTACAGATTATAGCTAATGTCAGTCTATATTTTCATGTTTTCAATTGTCTTTTTCATCCGAGGCAAATGGACAGGGCACTATTTTTGTTGACTTATTGAATTTTTTAGTTCGTCTTGTGAAAAATTGTTTTGAATTATTTTCAAAATAAATATATAATAAAACTCACTTGACGGGGAAAGGTTAATAATTAACAGAGGAAATTCGGAATGCCATTTCCCCTGCATGGTGCAAGTGATTTAGAGAGATCACTCCCCTCACTGACTGCATTTGAGATCGGCTGTTATAAAATGATTCAATCTGTGATAATTAGCAAAGTGGTTGAGGAGCTCCCTTCTGCTGCAGTATTCAGAGCCATGAGTCATGCATTCAAAACACTGAATATGAAAGTGATCTTTATGCACTGAGAAAAACGTCTCAGACAAATCTGACTGCACATACACGCATACACACACGCGCTACCTTCACAGTCAAGAGCTCAAGTCTCTCATATTCATTCTTACAAACTAAACAACAGAGGAGTTTGACAATAACAAAGAGAGGCGAAGGCTTGCAATTTGAGATGAGCGTGTAAACAGGCATTCATGAACGCTGAAGAGCAGCTCACCTCCAGACTGTCAGACTCCCAGGGGGTTTCAGACGCTCAGTAAACCAAACCGCACTCATTACACTGACTTCTGTTTTCACTATCAGTACCTCACACAAACCTGGAGTCTATTTCTGCTTCAAATGTTTTTCTATATGAATACTGGGAGACTGTTGCTATGCGCTGCCTCTTTGAATTTACCGTATAGCAGGAGCAGGAGCACCTGGTGTACCAAATACTTTTATTATCGTTTACTGTTTAAAACTCCCGGTACACAGGGCCTGTTGTACGATGCCTACCTTAGTAAGGCATAAAAACAATATGTAATGGATCTTGTTTCCAGGGTCCATTGAACCGAGTTCTTTGTTGGTGTGTATATATGTAATCTACAGTCGTATATATTCACTGGGGGTGTTTTCTCATAGAAGCTGCAGCAAACAGTGTATTATGGAATTTATGTAGCATTACTTTACTCTATAATAGAAAGGCACTAGCCGTTAAAATGATTGACAGGTGAGCAGAGTGGCAAGTCAATGAAAGACAGCCATAGTGGGTGCGTCTGGATAATATCAATATATAGACACATATCAGAGACAGTGTCAGAGGGTGAAATGAAGGATCAGTAACCCTGCATGCATGTGGTTTGAACCAGCATTGCGTAAATTACAACTTAACCTAGAATGAGAATAAATGGCCACTATTTCGATCTTACACACCACTAAATATATTTGGTGATGTTTTTAAGATTTATTTATTTTGCTTAAGTGTATCTGTAGAAAGTATAAATATAGAATTGCAAATATTCCAGGATAAGTGACTTATGTAGGGTATATGCTAAGCTAGTGTTACCGGCCTCCGGCCTAGGGGATATCTGGACCGGCAGCAAATAATACACAGGCTTTACGCACTGTGGACCAATGGATAAACTGTGAAAATCACGAGAAGAAAGAAATGACGTCTTTCCACAGCGGCAGTCAGTTTATTACTGAGCCCGCTAACGAGCAAGAAGTTCATCTCTCGCGTCTTTCAAGAGCACCTGATGCACCATCTATTGCCATGGCGGTGTAACGCCAAAATGATAAACTGTGTTACCTTAATTAGAAAAGTTCTGATTTTGTAAAAAAAATTAAAAAAACATGTACCTGCCAATACACGTGTGTGGGGGTGTCACTGTTTTAAGTGAACTCATAAATGCCATTTTTTGTAACCCATTACACTAGCAAGCTAATCAGCTAACACTAGTATTGTATTCAGTAGTAAGTCATTCTGTACTGATGCAGTAAAAGACCAAAGATGTATTCTGTTGTCATAACATTACATTTTTATAATGTTTTAACATTTTATTTAAGAATGTTTTGTAACATGGCACTAACACACTTTTCACGTTTATTTGTATGCTTTTGTGAGATCAAAACAATGTTCCTTCCATTCAAATTTATAATACAATTTATACACAAAACATGCTCTTGCCTACAGCCACCAGGCTTAATGTCAGTCTGGCATGTCTTTAGAGGTCAAAGTCATTTTGTGGCTAAGGTCCGTCTCTCAGAAGGGGAAAGTCTTTTGTTTCTAAGTTTTGGTCATGGTGAGCCGGGCTACAGAGAAGATCAATGGCTGAGACTGTGAGAGGACTGGTGCTGTGTGCAGGTCAGACTGAGAGGCGGTGTGAAGCCTTTTCATAGTGACAGAACCCCTGCCAGCTTCAACAACAGAAACACAGCATCAACAGCACTCACGGGGAGACAACAACAAGGCAGTCACAATTTCAAGCAACATACACAGAAAAATTTATTTTTATTGTGACATTGAGGCGATCGTCAATACCTGTTGTGCGCAATGGAGAAAATATCAAGGAGAGTTATCGATATATGATGAAAGGGTAAACTCTTTGTCTAATGTCTTTTTCAAAGTCATAGAAGGTATATGTTTTGTTTTTTTTTTTCTGAGGGGGCCATTTCAACCTTTGTTAAATTATTCATTACGCACAGAGCTTTACAAAGCTGCATTCCAAACTTGAAAAATATTTTTATTGAAAGAATATTTGTTTTAAAGCTAGGTTTTCCAAATATGTATATATATATATATATATATATACATATATTTGATTTCAATTTAAAAAACGGAATAAAAAGTCTTTTTCATGAGTAACAAACTGAGAAACCAAATTTTATGGGCATGTTTTTGTCATCACCTGGTTTATATTTACATTTTGTAGATGATAAACATTGTAGATATTTGTAATGGCCACACTAGAGTGTACAGTTTAAATGAAATGTCGAAGGTAAATGGTCATGCAATGGGCAACATTATAAGCCAGAAACTTTGTCTTGGCCAGTGCGTCTTTGACAACTACAGCATATTGAAGTTAATACTAGCAATTACTGCAAGCTAATGTACAACCCAGTATATAGCAAAGATATAACACGAGACAGCATTTGGAGTTTTATTAGCATTGATCCGTATGGCACTCCATTGTTGGAACCCCAAGCCAACAGTTATCTCTTCAAGATCAACAGCTTATGTTTGAAAGCTTCAAATGATTGTCTGCTGCATCTGAAACTTTTAAACACAAGCTGTCTATCTTATAGAGAACCAGAGAAAATATTATGGCTGACATAAGTGCAATTAATGAGTTTTAAGGTTGTTATTGTCTAGAACACTGAACGAAAAGCATTCCAAAACTATTGCTTAACAATGGAAGGAGGAGCAGGAGCAGTTTGTAGCTTCTATCATCAGGGAGCACAAGCTGGTTTTAGAGGGATTAAACAGATCTTAAAGTCGAATAGTCACTAGCCAGGTGTGTGTTGACACCACAGAAGAGGAGATAAAGATTACAGCCAATATCTTGGAGGAAAGGGGAAGGGAAGCTCAGTGCTGGTAAAAGGCTAAGGTATTTTCTCATTTCAGACTAGGTTAGAAATGGAGAAGGCCCTGGATTAAGCAGTGGGTTATGTGAGAATTGTGTGAGTTACAGTACAGATTGGCCAAATTTGTTTTAAAAGATGTCAAGAAGTTTTCAGTAGTTCCCAGGGCAAGAACATGGCTTCAGGGCAGAATGTTATTGTCAGGGCGAAGTTAAGGGTGAATGTGTTGATATCTGCAGAGATGTTAGTGAAGAAGCTGAAGGAGTAGAGGGATATGAAAACTAAGTTGAAGAGATGTTGAGGTTTCTCTGTATATGACCTTGGATGTGTAGGTGGAAAAAGTAGTAACGTGGGAGAGATGAATGATCTAGCTCCCTTTAAATCACGGCTCTACTATTGGTGGTCTGCAGGCTCTTGACAGGCACCTGGTGCCATTGAGGTCCATGTCCAGGCTGACACAAAGTAATGACTGCCATTCCTGTAAAAACCAACTGTCAGAAGTCTACCAATATTCCCAAAGGTTTTTTCTGGGCCCTTGATTATTTTGCTTTATGTTTTTAATTAAATATTTTTCATAAAAGCTTTTCAGAAACATGTCACCACAGATTCCACCATGTCTGTCTTCTCTCCCTGCCAAATAAATGAAAGAAGGAATGAGATGAAGCAATCACACAGACAGACCAAGGTAACAGATCCTGTAGGTTTGGGACAGGTTTTTGTAAACACAAAATCAGTCTTCTTACCTTTGGAGTTGCAGGGGTATTGGCGAGATCATGATGGACATTTGATGTTGAAGAACAGCTTGGAGCTTCAATATTGAAGTCGGTTTTAAAAAGCAGTGCAGCACTGTCCACTGAGAAGAGGCTTAGAAGATTGACTACCTCATTCCGAAATGTGCCTAAAGGGTCCCAGACATGGTATGAGGGACTCCACCAGGTACAACTTGATAGAGACATGACAGCAGCAGCATGAAATAATACATTGAAATTAATAAATAAAATACCTTTTATTTTTGTCTTTTTTCCAGTACATTTTCTACACATCCTTAAAACATGCATACATACAAGATACCAGTGTTTGTCGATGGGTAATCTAAATGAGTTAGAAAGGAAAAGTTACTCATTGGCCAACCCCATTGGTTTTATGCTTTAATCTTAAACCTCCCTTTATCATGTTACATTTCTGTATAAGATACAATGTATAAGCAGATCTGTAACAACCTTATCATGAAGCCCAGACCATTAATGACAGTGTTATGTGCAAAAGAAGTGATGGACATCTTGCCAAAGACCAGTAGTTCCAAAGCTCTCACTGGACTGAGAAATACCTAGTTAGTGAGGAATAGATTGGATTGGATGGGAATATTCGGTGGTTGTCTGAAATTAGCTATGCATCAGACCAGAATAGTGGGAGGAGAATTTCTGGCTGACAGAAACAGCGACCATTATATAAAGTGCTTTAAAGGTGTAGGACAGAAGGACTAGAATCTCTATTAGTCAGACTCCAACAGTCAGACTCCCTTGACTTCATCTGATGAGTCTGAGGCTGCTGCAGCCGTGCAGATGCACTGAGCATATAATGCTGATGATTAATGACTGATTGGTTGGCAGGTGTGAGAGAAGCAGGGGAATTCAGGCAAATGGGAGGCATTTCTAATGCCTAAAGAAAACAAACAATAAACTGGATACTGTTTAAAATGTCCCATAGTGTTTTATTTGGCTCGCTCGGCTGAGACTTTGAAAGAACTGTAATTCTTAACTGAAATCCTGCAACAGGTAGAAACCAGTGAACAAGTTAGTACTTTCGTACATTTTTAAACTGAACAACAATAAAATAAAGTAGCATTAGGTTGTATAAATTTTAGGCTTAAAAAAGGCAAATGTTAGCCTGATGAAATAATGTTTTTGACAGCAGTAAAAGTGCATTAAATCACAAAGGATTAAATGATTTTTAAACTATCTATTACAATGAATAAGAAGAAATGTTTTTGGGTAACTTAAGTGTAACTTAACTGAGCAAATGAATCTTTTCAGAGCCCTAAAAATGTGCTTGGAAATCCCAAATGTATCAAATCAATTCTCCTGCTTTAATGATCTATGTTGTTTCTAAGCACTGGGTTTTTTGTTTTTTAGCAACACACTAATTTTTCCTTTCACTTTATCTGTTTATTAATTTAAATTATTTTTACTGCTTACCTAACTCCCAATTAAAAAAACAAAACTATAGTACAGTGACATGATAGGATTTCAATTTAGCCTGTGTATTATTAATGACATAAAGATATTGTAACTTTATTTAAAACATTATTTGTTTCATGCTGCATATAATGTTAAAATGTTCAAACTAATGTTTCTGCAAAAGCTATATATCTCAGACTACTTTCCAGTCCCAAAGGCCACTCTGTGCAATCTAAGGTTTCTCTCGAATGCTAAGAAAACAATATCCAATGTCTTCTCTAAGGATTATTTTGAGATTGCTGACCTCAGCGGGTCTATGTCTAAAGGGACACCAGCAAATTTTTTGCTAGAAATATTGAGCATATGGTGAGATGACAAGTTCACCTTCAAAATCCATTTTAACACCTTCTGTAAAAATGAAATTAAGCTTGTTTTCACAAGCATTGCTCTTTTCTTCAAAAGGCCAGGAGGAAGTTTTTTCAAACTTTGTTTGAATATCAATGATATAAATTATTTAAAGATTGCAAATATTTGTTATATTTCCCAAAATATGATTGGTGAAAGGTGCTGCTCTACATATGCATATTCATAACTGAATGACCCCAGCTGGTCTAAAGCATATGGATGTATATTTGTGCCCTGCATATGCTCCTGTTCAATTATTTCTGTTTTTGAATGCCTCCTCCTACTCAACACAATCAGAGGTGAAAAAGCTACTTCACTTTTCTTTGGCATAAATGAAGTGATAATTATGTGAGAGCTTGTTATGTTTCCCTGAGTGTTAGACTTGAATGTGGCGAAAGTGTTGTTTCAACCCAAAGAGATTCGTTAAAGAGAGAAAGAATTGTTCTGGATTTTGTAATGTGAAAGATCACTATACATACCTACATGGCTCAATTCGCCACACCTCAAACTGACAGACTTGCTATGCCATCAACACCACAAACACTCATCTTTTTCTCAGCTCTCTGAGTCTGAGGTCTCCAAACGCATGCTATCTAACCATCCTACCACTTGCCTGCTTGATCCCATTCCATCTCATCTCTTTTAAGCTATTTCTCCAGCAATCACACCAGCACTTACATAATTAACACATCTCTTCACACTGGTATTTTCCCCACTACATTTAAGCAGGCTGGAGTAACCCCACTGCTGAAGAAACCCAACCTAGATCTAGCACTACTTGAAAACTACAGACCGGTATCCCTGCTTCCATTCATGGCAAAGAAGGGCATTGCAGACTGGACTAGACTGGAGAGACTAATTGAGACTAATTGTCTCTCCAGACTGGACTACTGCAATGCCCTTCTTGCAGGGCTTCCGACTTGCTCCATCAAGCCCCTGCAGTTGATTCAGAATGCAGCAGCTAGAGTGGTCTTC
>JAZGTJ010004739.1:0-29747 GCA_036877575.1 Botia almorhae
TAAACCACGGCTTCGTGTGGCTATTTTTTTATTTTCGATCCATTTTCGAACATTAAAGTATTCCTCTCGGTTTAAATAATTATATTTCAAAAGGTGTGCGTGACTCTTGTGCTTTGGTACATTCTAGAATAATTAATTACCTAAATTACACATGGTACGAGTCCATACTTATCCTGAGAAAAGAATTAAACAGAAATAAACCCACAGCCTGAAAAACTCGTAAATGACAACTAAAAATGTACACAGCTGTAAACGGCTCTCTCATGTCTGTAAGTCTCAGACGCTGGCCCCTTGCAGGATCAATATAAGGAAGGAACCACAGGGAACAAATGAAATACCGAGCAGCGGGAGCAAAGCTTCAGTTGCCGTGCTGATCGATATATGTATCAGCGACTCTGAATTGCGGGCCGACTTCAAAGGCAAGGCTCTGTGGGGCGCTCCTCGTTCAAGCAAAGCGAGCGGCTGAAGTCCAATCCCCCGCAAGCCGGGGGAGTATATCAGGAACAGCATTCCTGCCTCTTGTCTCCTAAAATGATGCTGTGATGTGAGCTTTACTGTATTTAATGTAGTGTTCAAGCATTTGTCTATTCATTTGTGTATGCCCTTGCCAGTGGAGAGATCGCAAAGACAAGGGCAAGTTTGTGGATCTTCTACTAACTGCTTGTGTTAGATCTGTGTCAGATCTTGGTTTTCTTTGTCACTGAAATCAATGGCACATAAATACAGCAATGAAGTAATAATAATAATGCATTTTTGTAGACATATGTTTTTGCATGTCAAAGAGAAAAACTCCACAATAGTATCATTATCGGTATAATTCGCCAAATGCACTACTTCAGCTTGCACTCTAGGATTAAAATCAAATTAACACCTAGATTTTATGACCTGTAGAATCAATATAAGCCTTTAAAGGCTTCTTGGAGGGTTCTTGGAAAAATAAAAAAATAAAGATAAGACTGGAAATAGGGAAAAAATACCTAGTCTGTCCTAGCATGAAGTTCTTTTATTAAACTATAAATTTCAAGCCATAATGAGCCATTGCTTTACAGCTTTAAATGTAAGGTCTGTACCTCTGTCCAATAGAGATACCTTTTTTACAGCCACACACTAAGTTGCCAGCGACTGCCATCCAGTACTTGCTCACAGCAGTATCACACAGCCTGTAATTGCATTTGGGTGTAATCAGGCTGGAATTCCTATGCAAATACAGCTGTTGTCTGAAAGTTTTCACAGGAGTTTTTGTAAGGTGTTAAACAACAAATTACAGTGCTTTATGGTCTCTCACGTTCTACGGATGATCATAAACACCATGAAAATGTCATGGCAATTCGCAAGTATTTTACATTTGAGCAAATTGTTCACTGATTTGAATAAATTTGTATAATTTCATTCATAGTTTCATCTGATCTGTTTTCTGCCAAATTTAGGGTTGGACCTTGGATGGACTTTCCTTCATAGTTGTTTTTCACCAATAATTGGTCATTTTGTATGATTTACACTGTACAAATTCATATAAAATCACAGGCTCATATAACAGTTAGATTTTCCTGTGAGAAAATTAATATGTGAAATTAGATTTTAACTACAAGCTTCGATAGGGATGGGGGATATGAATAATAACTTAAATTCCAGTCTGTTCCTCACATAAAACTATCATACAGATACAGTATAAAACTTCCAGTCTGTCACAGCATGTGGTACTTTTATTAAACAATAAATCTAAAGCCATAACGAACCACCACTGTACAGCTTTGAATGTACTGTCAATGGAACATGTACTCTTCAGAACTGTGAAGCCTTTAAGTGCATTTAGTTTAATTGGATGGACTGCAGATGTAAATTCAATTGTTGTGTAAAGTTTCTCACAGTCGGTGTTGCAACACAAAATAAATCACATTGTGTCTGGCCAATAAATGTGATTGTTGTCTGGCCATTTCTTGTTTAGGTCATCATACAACATCCTATTCGGAACTGTCATAAAACTCAGTTTTATAGTGTAACGTCTCTGAATAATTTATTTGTCAACAATATGGAGATGCACATGCATGCTCATAACTTATTTACATGGTAGCATTCATCAGCCACTTCCTGGAGAGAGAAATTCGAAAATGTCAATAAAATAAATTGTTCATTTTACTTGTAAATGATAATGGATAGGTGAGAAGTTTGCAATGAAATCGAGTCAAATCTCGTATCAAAAGTCGTATTATCATAAAACAATTCTCCCACAATGCTTTTAGCTTTAGCTCTCTCTTTACATTGAACTACAAAGTGTCATCAATGTTGTACCTCTATGAGTACTGGAGGCAGGGTTGCCAGTTTCACTGTTTTTTTTATTTGACCTATTTAATTTTCTTCCAAAACTTATAGAGAACAGGCCTTTAGTGTGTGTGTGTGTGTGTCATGGACGTGCTCCAATAGATGCATATAATGCAATCTGCTTTGTCAAGGCAATTTATACAAAGTAATGACAAGAAATGCTTTATACTAAAATAAGTGTGACGGGAGCATACAAAGATGCTTAATATCAGCTTAATAAGTAGTGTTTCCCTTTCAAGTTATGCTTTCCTAAAAAATTGTTAACTGTACCAAAGTTTGCCTGAATTGTTCAGTGGTTCGAAAACAACACTTGAAAGTTTCTTTCACACCATGTACAAACCAAACTCTGACATCAAATAGACTCGGTTTTGCACCGAAAGCTTTACTGTCAAACAGCCCTTAAACCGCACAGTCAACAATTTCAGCAATGCTAGGTTATGAGCAAAAAACAATGAAATCATCCCACTAGCCTGACTTCTGTCTCCAAGTGTACTTTTCTCCTTGCCGTTCCGTGCCGTTCATGATTACGCTCCGAGCTGCTCTCAAACACGCCTGATTAACAGCAGCATTCATTCCCTCCAGCCACCCTGCTGCTGCAGCTACACCCAAATCACACAGTCTGATTTACTAGAGCACTCGCAAAGAAACTGCAAGTGCTTCTGGGATTCACAAACAGTAAAGAAATGAAACTGTTCTGTGTTCAGTCATTTTTAAAACGACTGAAGTCGCATATACAAAAAATGGATAACCTTTTCTTAACTGTTGGCTTAGTCTGATGACAATGAAGGGGTTTAGCACACAATCCCTGCATATATTTACAATTACACAATGCAAGCATTGGGTGGGTTATTATTTCCGAGGCCCTTGGGAATGCTGACAACCTACACATATATCTTTTTTAAATACCCAACTGTACTGGCATTGATATGGAAACCCAGACAAGTTAACTTGGCCGTCTTCATTAGGTCACATTTCCTCATCTGGTAATACTTGGAAAGAATCTCCTGGCATGCATGGTCCATCTTTGTAAGCCATGTTTACTTGCCCTTATAAAGATGATGTCTTCTGAAGAGGTGAAAATACTAAAAAAAGTTATATTTCAAAATTTAAAATATTGAAATTTGAGTCCATTGCGTATGAAGGTGATACAAGACCAGGGCTCGCAAAATTTCAAAATTCCTGGTAGGCACTCTTCAGATTTTGGTAGTCCGAAATAAATTTAAGTAGCCCAGATAAAAAAAGACATTATTTTTAATGTAGAATATTGTAAAGGTGACAAAACATCAATCAAAAAACGTTTTCATAACACAAATAACAATAATCATATAAAATAACCAAATACAATCATCAATACAAATATTTGGTTCTAACTGAACTGAAATTTTTTATGAACTTCTAAAATATCATTAGAACCAAACTGAAGAAACAGTTAATGAAAACCAAAAAAATAAATAATAAAATACTTTTCTTTTTTTTCTTTTGGGGGGTTTGAAAGACATGGTCACTTGAAACTGTTGTATGTACTGAGTATATGTTTGAAACATCATTAGGCGAGTAAATAACGACAGTATTTTCATTTGTGAACTATTGAACTATTCCTACATCCAGTAACACCACAGCCATATCATGAAAAAATGAGTGTCACTGTTTTCTTCTTTAACAGTGATCAATAACACTTATTAGTTCCGTTTCTTATGCTCAGAATCTTATAAACACATTTCATTTTACTGAACGGAAACATAATACTCGCATCGCACACAGGCTTAATAGGCCACTGTGGTTCCTTTCATGATCAACTTATTGATGGCTCTGCTACAGCCCATCCCCTTTTAAGTATCTGTGCCAAATGAAATCAAACAAACCAGAGTTCCTGTATTAAGCTCTGGACCAATTATGAGGCTTAATCGATACGGCCCTCCCTCCAGATACCACTCAGGCACAAGGCCGGAAAACCTTCAGTGGCCACTCTTGGAGGAGTGCTCTCCGCAGTGAAACCCTAATGAGATACATTGCTGTGACATCTAAATCAATATCCATGTTAAATATAAATATGTACATAGTTTTAAAGCTTGCGTTCGCTGGAGTCTGGTGGAAAACTGCAAATAAATCAATGGCTCTGCCCGTAAAGTAATGCAACACCCCTCTTTCCCCTTTTTATACTGGGATGTAAGAGTAATGCAGAGCTAATGTAATTTACTTAAAAGAGAACTCATATCTGATATCAAATTATGGTTTATGTGTGATAAGTGAAATGCATTTGCATCTAAAAATTCCATCTAGATATGGGAGAAAAGATCTCATTTGGAAGACTCATTCACACTTATGTTACATGGAATATTTTGAAATATGCATCTGATTGTCATTTAAACTATCAAATATTCTGTTCCAAAGTGTTGCTGCTTTGCTGTCTACTGCCTACAAATTGTAGGCAGGTGCCTTCTAAGACAACACCCTAACTGGAATTAAACTTCATAAAGAAAGTGAATTATCTGGAATGTTGCACATACAACAGCCAAAAAGTAGTGTTGGTCATGTGAGGCACATGGGACACTGAAGTGATTTGATTCTAGAAGAGTATGGCTTTAGCCATACTGTGCCCAGTAATTAATTTTTAATTAAACCCAAACTAAGAATTTTAGGTTGTTTAGGTAATGTTTCCATTAAGTAACAAAAACGTTTTTTACTGCTTGATTATAAAATGTTATTCAAACTTTAAATTCTATAACGTTTTTAAAATGTTCTACTGACAACTTAAGAATAACAAGAATAACAATTTTATATACAGTTATATATATGATATTAATAAAAGGTTTTTTTTTCATTTTATTAATATCATATATATACTAACATTTCTTCTTTGATAACTTTAAGAGAACTTTTACAGAAAAGTTCCCTGTTAGTTGGGACATCCTTACTACTGGCAAAGATGAGTAGTAATGTGCTACATTTACTCTATTACATTTCTTTGATTAACAATTTGAAAAATATGTTTTTAGGAGTCAATTTTAAAGGTGGGTACTTTCATTTGAATATTTTTTAAATGAAAAAATGTACTTTGTTAAATTGTGTGATGTTCCTTTGTTACTTTATTTTAATGCATTATGAAATGTGTAGCTTATTCCAAGATTGCTGTCTGTTGTTACTGGGGCATTTGCGAATGAATCACTCTAGTCGATTTTTTACAAGGTGTTGATTGAACAATGGGAAAAAACATTTAAATTGGTTTACGATTCTGTTTGAATGATTTGTGAAGCGATATCTCCCTCATAATGGGAAACTTAAGCACATAATGAGTGGTCAATGAAGTGGATATGAATCTACTATCTATACTGAAACCAAAACTACAAATGTGTCATATTGATAAAGAGGATCGTCATATGCATGCGACCTGTTCATCAGATACAGTTAAACACTAGCCACCTCTTAGACAAGCACTTCCAGAAATATACACCTGAAACACAGAAGAAAATCAATTGATGCATCTGCTTCACTGTATACTGCATGTTTACTTATCACAAAACATGTTACACGCGTTTCACAACACAAGAACCTCAAAAGAAAATATTTGTCTAAAATCAGTTTGTTTTTCATACAAGTGAGCACTGTCAATGTTCTCAGACCATGCTCTGAGTTTAGTTAACTTTATTATGCATTGTGAACACAATGCTCTTTTGGCTGGTCATCGGTGATTAAGCCCCTGCGGAAATCCAAAACACAATGATGCAAATACATGAGCCCAAAAACTTTATTGGTCTTACTCCACTGACACTGGCCTTCATGTCTGCACCTGGAACATCACCCTCATACCTCAACACTCAAGCCTATGTTCTCATCTATGCTTTAATGAGGCTCAGTCACTTTCCAGAAGCTTCACTCTCTCTGATCCTCTGTGGTGCAGTCAGCTTCCAACCCCCACCTGTTCTGCTAAAACAACCACAACACTACTTACAAGAAGCAGCTTAAAACACATCAGGGCCTCACATGAAATTTTAATAACCCTTTCTTTTACTTCCTTTTTTACTGTACTTCCTTACACTCTTTGTGTGATAAATTGCTTGTGATATTCCTCATTTTCTTCACCTCCAAGTTGCACTGCATAAAAGTGCCAGTGATGTTTTTCTTTTGTTCCAGAACCTGTTGCAATGCATTATGGGATTGTCTACTCCTTAAAGGACACGTTGTGTGTTGCTGCCTTAGATTCCTGCCTCAATTCAAAAGATAAAACTGTGTATTGGACAAGCTCCTATAATGCCTTAAAATGCTGTGCATCTAGGCAGCTCACTAGGTTTTGAAACACAACAAACAGCAAAAAGAACTAGGAGTGTGTTCATTTGCAACATTCATACTATAAAAGCCTCAAAAGTATAATACACCAATTAATACACTAAAACTGAGGTACCAGCCTGCAGGCTAAAATTGGTTAAATGATAATATCGGTGTGACTACATCTTCATTTCTGGGATTTAATAGTCACGTTTAGATGCCACAGATACTTTGCTGTCCATCACATCTAGCATGGGCTGCGGTGAGTCCTGGATCAATACTGCAGGCAATGAGGATAAGGAGCTCATAAGAGCCTTAACATGCCTGAATCCATATTGCAGCAACTTCCCATACAGAACCAATACTGGATTTAGCTGCTGTTGCTCTGCAAACTGATTGTTGTATTGATTGTGAATATCTAAATGTCCGTTCTGTGTTGATCCGTTGTCACTAAAGAGGGATATTAATGAAACACTTCAGATATCTCCTGCCTCATCACAATACAAAGAGCTAATGACTGGATTAGGTGAAGGCAGGCATTTTTACTATAAACCTATCTATATCTAGAGTGGATCATTATTCAATATAATAATATTGTAATGCAATATTATAATTATAATATAATAAAACATACGATCTCAGTGGAGAGAAATGCCTTTTTTCATTTTCAGCTTACAAGATACTAAATACAAATAATTAAGGGCATAATGTGTAGTCTATTTTGTAGCATATTCTGCCCAAGAACTGCCCTTGTTGTGCCAATTACATTTACATTTAGGCATTTGGCAGACGCTTTTATCCAAAGCGACTTACATTGCATTATACTTCACATTGATCATTATACATTAGTTATGTGCAATCCCTGGGATCGAACCCATGACCTTGGCGTTGTTAACGCCATGCTCTAACCACTGAGCTACAGGAAAGCTTTAGAATTACAATTCTTTCTACAAAGCTACAGCTTTACAATTAGAAACAGACTGAAAACAAACAGATTACAATGCAGTAATAAACAGATGTAGAAATAACAAAATTATGATGCTGCAGTTTCTGCGAATTGTAAACACCAATAAAAGTACTGACAAAACACAAAACACATTTCACAAAACATTTGAAGATTTCCTGTGATTGTTTCTTCCTGAAAAACATTTACTGTATCAACATTGTACCTGCTAGAAATCAGTCAATCTGATTCAGGCTTGCCAGATCGGTAAAGCGCCTGCCAATTTCATATGTAATATGCACCAGACAATCCGTGAATGTGGGCAGAAAAATAAGAAAAATTGGCTGAAACAATACATATTAGTGTGATTAAATAATTTCTCAAGACTGATTAAAAACCTTATATTGATATTTCTCTTGGCTCCATCTGCTATAAGCTCTCAATGTGTTATGAATTTGTTTTTATTTATAAAGGATACGTGCAGTATTTTCTTCCAAAACTTTACCAATCTAAGGTATCTTTGAAGAGTGCACATTTTTGTACAATTTGAGACCATCTTCATTATTTTATAGACATCTCACACGGTTCTGAAATGCATCCAAATTCTCAGTGTTAGGCCTAACGGATTTAGGCCAAAAAATACATAATTAAAAATTAGAAAATAAAAAGCCAATTTCCTACTACTGTCCTGAAATCTAACACTTTTTGGTTAGTACATGATGTAAGAGGTAAGGGGGAGGTTGGGTTTTCCACATTTAGACATACAATAACCAAACAACACCTCAAATTTCACTCGCAGCATGGAGGTGTTTGACTGCACCATCCAGAGCTGCTGCGTGGGGTGACCTGGCATCATTGATGACTGTTATTTTGCTTATGCTCCTCATTAAACAATCATTGGTGTATTTGACATTTGTATGGCTTTTTTGGGGGAAAATCAATTTCTTTTCACATAGCAGAAAATGCATTTCCCCTAAAGCCGATGTGAGTCATTTGTTTGATGTTAAAATACTTTCTCCTATCACAGTTTAATGCGCGGAGACTGTTATGTGTAAGCTGTTGGTAGGTTGACTTGAAAGAGTGTATATAGTGTTTCGAATAATTATGACTCAAAATTGATTTGTTCCTTGCACAATTCTCTCGTTTGGCATAAGAAGAACTGTGAAATATTGCAGAAGTAATAAAGAATACTTTTATATTTTTATGCTTTTTTGGTCTGTCAATTAAATGTTAATTTAGCAGAATTATATAAAAAAATGTGTATAATCTTGTAAAAACGCAATAATCTTACGTGAATTCTGTAATAAGGGATTTTTCTACCATTGAAGTAATTTTAGCTGTGGGGGATTGTTGTCTATAGCAAGAGTTATTTAATTGTCTTTTAATTTTAATTGTATAAAATTTCTTTTTTGAAGGAAATAACAGCAACAACATAGGACGAGTTAATGAAAAAAATGACTTTTTTTGGATTTAAGTATTATCATATTAAGTTATATAATAGTTACATTATCGTTAAGTAAATATTTCTACAATTTTGTACAAATATCTTTTTTCTCTCAGGGCCATTTTGAGGAAAATCGAGTTAAAACCAGAAAAATTGCTGGCACAATATCACTGTGAGATGTCCTGGCCTTTCTGTAAATGTAGTTTGTGTTCATGTTGTGAAACTAATGAAAATATTCTCCTTGTTCTGGATTGTGAGGAAGTATACCCTGTAACTGAGCACAGGTTGTTAAGAGAATGAACACAATCTCAGCCAGCTGTGGCACAGAGCACTTTAAATTAAACTAACCTCTGGTCTTGCTCCCCTGGCTTAAACTATTGGTGCTCAGAGTTTCTCACCTCTCCTCAGACCAATCAGAAGGAAAGAAATTGCATCTAGGAAACACAGAACATTAAGGGCCACACCTGCCAGTTAAAGCCTCATTCAAAAAACTGCAGCCATTTTTTAAGTCATTGCAGTTAAATGTAGCTTGAAATTGCCATGTAGTTTTTCAATGGGAACAAGCTTTTGTCTACTGGCAGCCGGAAAAAGAACCATCCTGACACATTTGGTTGCTTTGACCCAAAAATTTAATAAAAACTAACTTTTCTGTGAATTAATAGCAAATAAATGAGGCATTTCAACCAACCAAATAAAATGTTAACCAATAGCTTAGCATTTTATATCAGACAACCGAAGAGATCTGCTTCAGACTGATTATCTTTCAGCATGGATACTTAGTGAAAAGTTCACCCTAAAGTCAATATTTACTACTAATTTTCCACTCCACTGAGGCTCTAAAATCTTATGCATTTAAGCATTCATAACGTTTTAAACTATTCAAAAATAGTTCCGACTTCATCTCCAAACACCACAACCTGGTGCTACACATGCTACACCACCCAGTACAACTGAACATTGTGTGTCAATGCGAACATTTGGAATAAATAATTAAATTTGGTGTAGAGGACATTTTATTTAAAGTGATCATGTCATACCGTTTTTGTATTATTCACCCTTAAGTTCACTTATAATGTTATGAATTAATGTTATTTTTGCACCAATACCGTCAAAATTGAGTAATACATGACCATTTTCCACCCTCTTTTTCTATTTGGTACTGCCTTTTACGACTCACTCATTTTTAATTATTCGATTATTCTTAACAAAAATCCTCAAAAATTCCATATGGAAAATAATTGCAACCTGTTGAATATGGCCATACTGTATATTTCTGAAACAGAGTCTAAAGAGAATGAACCAGTTCCACTGGCAGTGTTTATGCTTTCCGCACATCCTAATACAGATGACTAAAAAAAGAGAAAATGCAAGCAGCACACTGTTGCTTCTAAATGCTTCAATTAGGCGAACACATTTAAGATGAGAGCATAATTAAAATATTCTCGGGGAACAGTGTGACTTTGTTTTGTGCTTTTTCACTAAACACTGTCAACTGTAAAAGTAATCCAGACTAGCTTTAGCAACAAATGTAAAGAGTTTATATGCTGTTGTGTGACACACCTTGAGGCACACTATCAAGCATCAACAGATTAAACATTACATTTGGTTACTAACGGATTTTCATTTGGGTCTCTTTAGTTTCTAATGGCTTTATCTTTTAATAAAAATTCCATTGCAAAGCCTGCATTCTATTGGTTCACAAATGTTTCACACAGAAATTTAGCTAACAAACATAATTCAGCACTGATGTGAACAGGCATATAGTTAAACATAAACTTCAGCTACTTATTCTTCATGCTGAGATCCTTCAGAAGACAATAATAGTGGTTTTTACAGCAAGGGCAGCACAAGCTTTGGTGAACTTCGTTGCAGCTTGGAATCAATAAAAACTCTTTGCCACTTGCAAAATGTTAAGTTCTGAATCTTACAATATTTTTCATAGAAGATAAACTAATTTATTTTATAAGAGCAAGGACAATTTGACTCCTCGTGTCATAAAGAGAAGCCAGCTACATTAGAAACTAACTCCTGTTTCTTGCAGTATCTCTTAGTGTAATCCATCATTTTACACCTTTGCCATCTTATATCCACAGAAGAAATACCTTCCTTGTTGCTCTATGTTCTGCAAACTAAATCTAATGATGCCATCATCTATTATTAAGGGCTAAGGTGTCGGTTTCAGCCCATTTTGTACATGCGCTCACAGGTTATTACTTTATGGTGGGACTTCCAGAAGAAGCATTATTTCTTCAGGAAGGCTGCTGGAGAGGTGCGCTAGTCCACATGGACAGGATGTCAATAGGAAGCCATTAGCGCTTAGTGGAAAGCTAGTGTAAGAAAACATTATTGTGATGGCATTTCACATATAATCCCTTCCTATCACTTCCTGATGATTTGTACACAGTTTCTACTTATAAAGGTCGCTAGCTCTACAGGGTGTTGTAAAAAGCTTTTACAATGTGAAAAGGTCCCTTACAGCCCTGAGAATTCTACAGAAGATTCAAAAAGATTTTAATGACTTTTGATACAGGTGTTTACGAGCATCAAGTGTGAATATATCTCTTATACAAAAATATTTAGCTTTTCATGTTAATTCAAAGACTCTGGTTTCACCATAGCAATAAATTAAACCCCGTAACAATTTTAATAATAAGAGTAGTTTTTATCAATCTATTACTGTTAAAAGGAACTGACTGCGATTTTACTCATCGTTTACAAAAGTAACATCAAAGCAAAGAACAATAGCTTATATTGTGTATATTTGATACCGAAACCCATCTAAACACAAGAGACTGTCATGACAGAATGCAAATAACACTTCATTTATATGTTTTCCTTTTCAACCTGACAGGGAAGAAACCCGAGTTAGAAACAGGCAATATTTCATCAAGCCCAAGGGATTGGCATCGCATTGTCCATACATTGAAAATACTGGGGTAATCCATAGGAATATCATTTATAGAGATACAGCATGCACATGAAAGGCTGTGGGGACCACAGAGGAGATGAAGGGAAACGATATGCCTAAAAATATCACATTTTTACACAGCCAATGAAAAGCTAGCCTCATCAAGATTATACCTCAATAATGCAGCCTATCTGTAGGGATTTGTTGGTATTTGCAGACATTTGTAGAATTGGTAAAACTGGGATGATTTGGGTGGGTGATACATGTGTGACTGTTTATCGTATGTATATGCATACAAATAATACAGGATATACACATAAGAAATAGCTACTGCAGAAAACGGAGAAAAAGCCAAAGTGGTTTTGGAGCAATTGAATGTGGCCATCAGAGTACAGCTGAAGGCTGTGTTGATTGCAGTTGTGTTTCAGACATTCAAGGCCTTTGTATGGCGGATGAGATGTGAATTATGGCACTTTTGAAAGAACATTTTACATGAATTCAATGTCGGCTGTATTGCAGTGTAACTATAATGTTTGTGAATTGCAGTGACAAGATTTTTTTAAGCATAATCTTGAGTGTTATGGATGCTATTGAATTGATTTTCTATTAGATTTCTATGGACCTAAACAGGAATTAATGTATAGCTTAAAGCAAGTTAAGTCAATAAATCGTTATACATTTTCAGAAATAAACAGTTCTTTTATCAGCATAAAAGGAATGTGCATTTATCAGCATTTTACAATCAAAAACACTGGTCATCCAATCAGAGTCTGAGATACGGCTCCATTTACATCTTGTTGGAATTATCGTAACTATGAAATGATCTCTTCCCAAATTATAACTATTAATCACAGGTTGAACAAAACTGAGTGTGGTGTCTTGTGTGGTGTGGATATGGATTATCCAATCAGATTTTGGAGTCATAACTATGCATTTAGCTGTTTGCCTAAAGAACAGCTTGTGATTTCAAGTATTCACGGACTCTGCAACAGCTGTGAAGTGGCCCATCAAATCAATCAGATCCTCCACACAGCTTCATGTTAGAGATCAATAGTAAAGACTACCACCTGCACAGCGGAGTCAAATCACGTGCAAGGGTGTGTGTGTAACCATCCATGCATGTGTGTATAAGGAAAAAGTGGAAGAAGATAAAGGATAATTATGACAAAAAGGTACAGTTTTGACTACTTAAGTATGTGATGATGGTATGTTTTTTCCAAGACAGAAATGTAAATCTGCAATCACAAAGATTGTAGTAACAATACAATCAATCACCCAAGATAAACATTTATATTTCATATTTTCTTGACTGAAAAATGGCATTGTTATTGTTTGGCTAGAATATAAAAAGACAGAGAAAATAGTCCTGTTTTCTAAGGGAAGCCTCTAGTGTAAGAAGAACACATGTTCTGTGGGTTCCCAGGGGCAGTACTATTTAAATGGAAGTCAATGGAGAAGATGCATCAGAAAGCTGAATAAACTGCTTTTCTGTGGAAACAGATTGTCCCTTCAACCTAGATACACATATACTGCTTAAACACATATACTAACAAGAAATTATGCCAGCAAAACTGTCCTTGAAACCATGCTGGTACTCCAGGTAAACATGAATTCAATCAAGAATAACCTACACATTTAAGTAAACCACCACCTAACCAGCATCTAAAGCAGTGTGAAAACAGTCTTTTAACCAGGAGTATCAAGCTATTCCATCCATTAACGGCCTCATGGACATTCAAGATTAAACTTTTACTGGAAGCCACTGAGACCATCAACATAAAACAAATCAACATAAAATTGCAGACATGCTATGTGTTTAAATTATGCATATTTCCATTAATAAAGTTGTGGTCTGGGTGGGTCAGCACACTGAAAAGTCTAGTCTTGACTCTCTTCTTATCTCTGGGGGTCTTCCACCACCCAACATCACTCTCAAGAGCAAGTGAAGAGCATGCGCTGCCCACAGCATGTATAATGACTCCATCAAAGTCATCAATAACCGTAATGGCCAAACAGGCAGTTGTGTTACATTTAGCAGAATGAGGAATGAGGCTTTTGTGGGCCCGGACAGCCTTTTACACACTCAGTTTAACGTCCTGTTTATTTCGGCTCTTAAGGTGTGCAATGTGGCCAGAACTGATTTTTAAAATGCGTTAGACTTTCAAGTAGACATCTGGGAAAACAGGGCAGTATTTTATAAGTATTCAGCACTGACTGGCAGCTTGCGGATTGATTCTGCACTAACACCTGTGCTTGTATTTAAAAATCAAATTAAAAGTTGTGTTATTTAATTATAAGCATTCTCCATAGAGACTATAGCCAAGTACCACCCTCGCAGTGTCAATTTTTGATAGCTATAAGAGTAGATATATTTAACATGCAGAGTGACTGGTACAGCCAGAGGTAACTGTAATGAAAGGCTTTTAGAGAGTAATGCTAATCCACAGCATACATTTCATAATTACACATAAGACCTTGTGAGCTAAGCGCTTAATTTATCCTCAGTGGTTTCCACAGAAACTGAACAAAGCTTAACACAAGCCATATAAAAAACTCACACCCAAGACTTTCATAAATATCACAATTTTATTATTTTTCGTGTTGTACTAAAACTTTGTTCATAAATTGAATTGTATTGAATTAAAAACCTGAGAGAGAATTATAATAGACATCTGATGTCATTTTGACTAGAGATATGCTACGGTAGGCTTTAGCACTCCCCACAAACTACATAGTAGAAGCACTACAGAAAATAGATGGATGATGCCACATTCAGTAGACGGCAATGCTTGCTATAATTTTTGCTCTTGCTGAGCTAAATCCAAGCAGAAACATCCATGTGTCAGAGCAACAGTGTTAACTTTGCCACAAAACGTGCAAACACACATATATATTTAGCCCACAGTACATGGATCATTTAAGTTAGCCTAAAGTCAGTTAAATATGCTTGCATTTAAAAGATCTCATTGTTAAAATGAAACCACCTTAAAAAGATTCTACCATATTTGACATTTTTCCAGCAGAGTGGAAACACTAGGCTTGCCTTTAAAATATGTGGGGGCAGCAGACATGCTGTGGAGGTGTTTATCCCCATAACAGTTTGGGGGGACAAATGGCTTCTAGGCTACAGCATAAAACATTCCCGGCTAACAAGGAACATTCTCAGAACATTGGCTAATGTTCTCTAAAAGTTTCAAGTTATCAAAAACATTCCTGCAATAACATTAGGACATTGATAATGTTATTTATCAAATATCATATGTTTGTTGAACATTTTACAAATGTTTAAGAATTATAAGTTTGAATATAATCAAGCAATAACATCTAATACAAAATTAATACAGGGCTTGCAAAATCACTAGCCTGACATCTCGGGACTATTGTGTCATCCAGTCGGGTTACCAAAATGTATTTCCGCCCTGCCTGTTGGGCTATCTTATAAGGAAAAATACATTGCAATGCTTTTGCATTGTCCCACAAATTTGGTTGGGTAATTATGTTGTATGTAACGTTCGGACATCAGGAGCCACTATCAATATGTGGGGTATTGAAATCGGATTTGAATACGCATTTGAAAACTTTTCCCTTTCAATTTACGATCACGCAAAATTGCATATCAGTGACGCTCGTTCTGTCAGTCATTACACTTCTCACGTGACAAGTGAAATCTCCCGTAGCAAGATTAAACATGTGATAGAGAGCACATGCGCAGCGGAGAGAATTGTGAATTGGTAAATTGGTAGTTTAATTGTATATGTCTGTGAAAATAACAGCTGCATTGATTTACGCAGGTATTTCAGTTCTGAAGTGGAGACCGATGCACAGATGGAGAAAGCTGATGAAGGAGATGCTATGCCCTCAACGTCGAGTGGCATTTTCTTATCTGTGACTTCACTTGATATTTCAGATTCAGAATCTGATACAGACTGAATTGTGTTCTATATTGTTTTAACAAGTTCATAGGAATTTCAGTTCAGTTAGAACCAAATTTTTGTATTAATGATTGTAATTTGATTATTTTATATGATTTTTATTTATATGAATTTTATTTTATTTATGTTTTGTCTCCTTTACAGTATTCTACATTAAAAATGTCTTTTTTTTGTCTTTTTGTCTTTCTACCAAAATCTGAAGAGTGTCTGCCCGAAGGGCTACCAGGGATTTTAAAATTTTGCAAGCCCTGCATTAATATAACATCTAAAAACTGTTCACTTCATTTATATATGATACAAGAAATGATTTGAGTCTGGGTGTGCAGATTTATTCACTCTGTGCAGCAGAAATATCAAAATAAGAGACAAATGGTGGTAGAATGAGATCAGTGGAATAAGCTGGCAGGATACTATGTGAGAACACTGCTGACCAGATGTACACAAGAACACACTCATCTTTATCAGTATCAAGCTGAGATATTAGTGCAGCAAGTTCTTTTAGAAGCTGATAAATGCACATGTCACTAGTTTAACCTCATTTGAAATAATTTTTGCCTTCAGACAGCAGGTTTGACCTTTTGCCTTTTTTGGTAGCCTGGGAGCGTTTGTGTACGTGTGGGCCCATATGTCCATGGTACCTATCTGTCTGTGTGTGTGTGTGTGTCTGTGTGAACAGGCCATTTAGATGTGTGAGCAGGTGAACAGGTTGAGGCCTGGCAGCAGGGCTTCTGGAGAAGTCGCGTGGGATTGGTCTTAACTTTGCCTGCTCAGGTTGATGGATGTAACCAGGCCGAGCTTTCACGCTGACATACACACCTGCTGCCCGAGCACTGCTTATTGGGTCCATGAATCAATTTAATGAGAGATGGAAGGGTTCAGGACTTCAATAAACACCCCTCCAGTACATGTCCCATAAACTGGGTTTGGGTGCAGACACCTCTGGGTCAAATTAGATCACTTCCTCTTTTGTCAATAGAGAGTGGTGCTAGCAACACCAAAAGGTCATGGACTTAATTCCCAAGGAATAAACAAATAAATACATTTGTGCTTTGAAAGAACTACCAATGGCTTTGAATAAAACTGGCATTAAGGAAATTAGGCGGAAAATATCTACAAAACACAGTTAGTTGGTAATAAGTTTGAGCTGAATTAATTGCAGATGTTAATCAGAACAAACCCTAACCAGAATATTTGAGGAACACTCTTATCAATCTAGTGATCAACAAAATATTTTACCAAGTCAATCATTTTGCCTTAATTTGTGTTTAATTTGTTGTCTGTTCTGAAATGTAAGGAAAGGCTTCTTGACTTGACTCAACAAACTCACTGCAGCAAACTGTACTTTTATATATGCAGCAATTGTATTTTTGTATAACTTCTTGCTTTTTAAAGCCTATGCTTGACATGTGACTTGTGCTTTTAACCATCTGTTCTGGTAATTCTTACTTGCGTACACAGGCACTCTTTTTAAAGTCACTTCTTTAGGAAAGCGGAAAAAATTGTGTCAACACAAGTACATTTACCTGGTGCCAAACGAACATGTTATTTAGAAAGCTCCCTGACAACTGTTCTGGTCAAATCCATCCCCATTTCATATCTCTGCGGCTTTGAATCTGAACATGTGTCAGTTGTGACATTGTTCTACCTTATAAAAAAGTTAAGTTAATAGAAAGTTAAGTCTATTTAATCTGAAGCCGGCACTCAAGACTTATAACTAGTATATACAGAATCTGTAATGCAACTGTGATCGTTCATTAAGTCATTTTATTTGAATTGTAAATTGTGATGTCAGTTTTATATCTCACTTTTTACAGTCGCCTCTGTATTTTAATGCCAAACGTCACTTCATGATTAATTCTGTCAAAGCAATACGTCGTTACTCCATAGGATCCAATTCTGCTTGTTGTCAAAGCCCGACTTAATGAGACTGAAAACAAACATTTGGTCTACGGTTTGTTTTGTTTGTCTGCATCTGTCTCTAAGAAGTTATGAAGACAAAACAGGGAGAGGTAAGAGAGATGAAGAGGGTGTTTGCGCACGAGAGAAAAACAGAAAGAGATAGAGGTTAAGACTGATAGTGGGGTGCCATAAGTAATCAATACCACAGCGGTGACCTAAGTGTTTACTCCCTGGTTTATCTCATTTGGAGCTGCAGGTTCAGAGCGTCTGATCAAGTAAACAAGCATCCCCCCATTTTAACCCTTCTGTTACCTGCTGAAAGGACCACCATGACTGTGTTCTGGATGCTGGATGTGCTTGGGATCTCCACAAGCTTCTTAAAAGGATAGCTCACCCAAAAATGATTTACTTACCCTGGTGTTGTTTAAAAGCTCTATGGCTTCTTTTACAAAGGAACACAAGGAAAACATTTTTGTGACATTACATGTTATGACACAAGAACCATTGAGTCATTTGTGTTCCAAAAAAACAAAGGTCATACTGCTTTCATACAGAACAAAACCAGAGCAATTAAAACAAATAATAAACACCCCATTAAAAACACCACACCATTTTTGGGATATTTAAACTTTCCCTTTAAATATCCTATACAGTAATACATTTATTACCAATCAGCTCAACAGAAAGCACGCTCATCCACCAACTTGTAATGGCTATCCAGGTTCAACAGCTAGACCAGAGCTAAACCATAATGTAAATGCAACCTGTTCTAAGCTGTTTCCTTCAACAGGATAGTAGCACTACAATACTTTGGGTTATTTGCCAGCATTGCTTGCTCACAGTGGAAACCCAGACATGCTGCATAAAGAACAGTCATCATAGCCACCACAGTCTCCTCAGAAGCATCTCTGTTCAGATGGAAGTAACGCTTTTGGCCTTTGGCGTTTGCTATTTCCTCTTTTCTATGGCAGTGTGCGCTGTGGAACTAACATCTTTGTGGGCCGCGCAGTCCCTTTTCACTAGTTTCCAACTTGAGACGACTTTGAAATAAGTTGATTTTGGAGTAAAATAACCTACAGCTGAGCCCAGAATGGCTCCATACCTCACAGCACAAGAGCACAATTCCCTTTATCTACAGCAACTCCAGAGTTCCTATTTTAAAACACATCTAAATTCAAGGAAACGGATGCAAGGTGAAACGATGCTCATTTGAATTGTGAATGTGTCACTTTCAATATGGCTTTCCGGGTCTGGCTTAGAGGTACTTTGCAGTAAGATCAGCAGCCCGGGAACCTATTCTCGTCGGCCTGATAAAGTGCCACGGGTGCTTATGCTTATGGTAGATGATGTTGGTAGCTGGCTGTGTACTCCCTCATTACTGCGGCTGCTAGCGGATGCCCTTGGACAGGAGGTCACTGAAATTAAGCACAGTGCCCGATTAAACTCCCCCAAAAATCCATCTGCTGGAGACCACCATATCTCTTCTGTACTTTTTAGTGCATCTGCCATGAGCTGAAGGTTCAACAGCCATTAGAAGAGGCATTCGGACCAATCCTCCCTGCCGCAGCAGCCTGGTAAAAATATTTATCTTCATGTTGGCATGACTCAAAGGATAATGGGGCAGGGTTTGGATAACTGTGTCTTCGAGGAAGGTCTACTGACACTAGAGAAGAAATTAAGAGAAAATTGCTCTGATCCAAACCCTAGTGATCTGCCTTGCTGTCAAATGTCTGCATAAGCGGCTCCCTTTTAAGGTTGCATCCTTAAAGAAACAGAATCTTATGTCAGAACTACTTGTTGTTACATAGGCAATAACTTGGTTAACTATCAGCATTGTTCAGCACACAACTAGCATTCTTCATGTGATGCGATAACAGGCCAATTAATACTCACAGAGGATTTCACTGAGCTAACAACTCAATGCTACATTGTAACAAATATTTGGACTATCATAAGGACTGTTTTTGCCATTTTTTAGAACAAATAATCTGTTGTTTTAAAAAACGTGCTCGCCCTGACTCTGAAAATCCCCCTGACTCTTCTGTTAACCCTCTTTAGGTATCCATTTAAACAGGATCCACCCAATCAGGACAATATACTAACAACTGGAATTTGTGACTTAACGAGATTAAATCAAGGAGTTCCACACTCACATCCATTAGATCATCTGACCTTGATGTAATGTTCCCAAAGTTATTCCAGCCTTAAATGTTTTAGAGTCTGTAGACATAGCAAGCAGAAGCAAGAGCAGAAGTATAGGCTTTTATAAGTTTTATTGTATAAGTTTTATTGGAGATCCAAGGAACCCTCATTTACATTTACGCATTTGGCACACACTTTTATCCAAAGTGACTTACAGTACATTCAAGTAACTGACAAAATACATTTTATCATTATGTGTTCCCTGGAACTCGAACCCACAACCTTTGTGCTTCTAACAGAGTGCTCTTCCAAATGGGCTACAGAAACACCATTCAAACTCATAAGTAAGGTCAGTCACACATTCAGTGCATCAATAGCTGGTGATCAGCACACTATAGGTAAAAACTGTTTAGCTCATGACTTGCTAAATCTTAAACAGTTCCATAGGACTCCATGTGTGACATGGAGAAACACATGCTCATCTGTGTATGTGCGTGTGTGTGTGTGAGAACATACTTGTGAACACTCCGATTGCAGTTAGATATCACACAGAAATTACAATTATAATGTGAAATTGAAACATTTTATTATAAATGTTAAAAAAATAAAGGCATATTTAACATATTTAATTAATCACACGTCAATGTGTTAACTTTGATAGCCGTACTGTTTATACATACCAATTACACTTTTTATATAAACTACAAAAGAAACAGAATAAAAAAACACCTTCATGAAATATTAAAAAGATTTCCATTATTCTGGCTTCAAGAAAACATCACAAAGACGAAAGCAATTCCTTAAAACGCACATGGGAAACAAACACCTTTGATGATCTCATATCACAGAGGGCTACAAAGCCTGGCTGCCATGTATTCGACAAAACAAAGATCATTCCTTCAAAAAGAAACAAATAAATAAATAAAAACCATTCCTTCAAACTTTGCACACTATGCTGATGTGACTGAGAAAGGAAAGGCTTTTTAGTGTTTCTCCAAACTCAGATCAGCACTGTTTGTGTGTGCGGATAACATTTTTGTTACACTATTAATCTGTACTGCACACATGCAGATATGTGCGATGTGTGTGTTTGTGTGTATGCGCAGGCATATCTTTGTGTCTGTGTTTCTCGATCTGACATAATAAAAAACAACTATTCAGTCTTTTCAAAAAAATACGTTGCATAAAATGTTTAAGAAATGTTATTGTTATTGTTGGTGTTATTGTTATTAGAAAATCACTGGTGTGTGTGTGTGTGCATGTGAAAATATGAGGCACATTGATTTACGCAGGTATTTCAGTTCTGAAGTGGAGACCGATGCACAGATGGAGAAAGCTAATGAAGGAGATGCTATGCCCTCAACGTCAAGTGGCATTTTCTTATCTGTGACTTCACTTAATATTTCAGATTCAGAATCTGACACAGACTGAATTATGTTCTATATTGTTTTTACAAGTTCATAGGAATTTCAGTTCAGTTAAAACCAAATATTTGTATTGATGATTGTAATTTTATTATTTTACACGATTTATGTTATTTGTGTTTTGAAAATGTTTTTGACTGATGTTTTGTCTCCTTTACAGTATTATACATTAAAAATAATGTTTTTCTTATTTGGACAACTTAAATTCATTTCGGGCTACCAAAATCTGAAGACTGTCTGCCCAAAGGGCTACCAGGGATTTTGAAATTTTTGAAGCCCTGAACTAGAGAACACGCATGAAGTTTGCCTTGCCGTGATAAATGCAGCCATCATTGAGATACTGATGGTAATACTTCAATGTCAAACCATTGTTGTCCAGCCTCAATCAAGTACTTTGACAGTCCAACAGAGGATGTGTATTTCATAGAATTGATTTCTTTGTATTGAGTGAATTAAACCCATGTTCTTTTTCCCCCTAAATTAAATCACACACAAATCATTCCTTCACCATAGTTTTAAGCAACAAATCAAAGTTACATTATTGTTACTTTATATCTGCAAAGTTAATATACTGACAAATAGCAGTAACTTGATATACTAAATGTGAATGATCAGTTTATTAAATGTGAATCAGCTCTTCTGGTCTAAGTAGGTGGTTTTTGTCCTGTTCAGCCTACAAAGAGAACCAGATCTTTGAAGCAGTCAAAACCCTGCCTAACAGCTTGACCAGGCTGGGAGACCAACTAAAATTGCTTAAACCAGATTAATCAGCATTTTTCTTGCTCTTGCTGGGTACAATGGACAAAAACTATGGTTACCATGATACATTTAGTTATGAAACATATATTATGATGCCTGTATATACTGCAGTAGCCCTGGAGTAACACTGGAAATAAAGACTCATGTCACATAATAAAGAGTTGAATGCACTGAAAACATCAGGCATCTGTTCATCTATTGCTAGTGAAAAGAGTCATAACCAAGAGATGTGTAATCAACAAGTAAAAGAAAGAGACAAAGCAAGTGAAGCCATGTACAATCTGGAGGAGTCCAATTCTTCATCTAGAAAAATCTATTTCTCAGATTGCATTTGGCTTTGTGCTGTGTGGTACACAGAGCTATTTCTCTCATAACATTATTGACATTAGTAAGAATTTAAAGTATAATTATATGTCATAGGAAACTTAGGAAACTCAGGAAAGGCTAATATGAATTATTTAGTTCTTGACCTTAAATGCAAAAAACTCATTAAATTTTTAGTTTAGGAAATACTTGTGATTCAATGTATGAAAGACAGTTAGTGCTCACAGTTTGTAATTTGATGCAATATGACTTGCTAGGGTAGACTAAAATTAGTTTTAGATATGAGACAATGTTGATATAATCTGACATTATTTTATATTCTATTCTATTCTTCAAACTATTCTTTTAAAAAGAATAGTTTGAAAAGGATGTGTTGACTATGGGTGCATGTAATTGTGGTGATGCAATGCATCCTCGTGAACAACATCATACATTACAGAGGTACAAAAAGAGGAAATAGATGAAGCCCTTTCCACACATTTCAAAACACACAAACACAATGATTATTTTAAACAAGATTACCAAGGGACACTGCTGCGACTGGCACAAAGCCGAAGGTGAAATATAGTGTAAGGATAAATGGGGTGTGTTAAATAGACCGTGTTTGCATCAGTCAGGCCAAAGTGAACCACATGTGCCATCTTCCAGAAGTCTGTTCAGTTTTCTTATCAGGACCAGACCTCTTATCTCTTAGCTCCATAACAGCAAAACTCGCAAACACTCGCACAAGCACAAGTGGACACACAGTCAAAAACAAACACAAGCGCGCGCACACACACCACACACACACACCACACACACACACCACACACACACCACACCTGACTTATCTTCATCAGTTTGTAGCTATAGGTGACATTTGGTTGCCTTTTTGTCAATCTCTGATATAAAAGTTCATCTCATTGGTTGCTTGAAAAGCAATAACAGTGCAATGAAGCAATACATCAGCTAAAGCAAAATTGGTATCAGTAAAACTTGGTAAAATTGTACAGCCCACATTTCGGGCAAACAAGGGCTAAAATTAAAACTTTTAGGGTCAGAAAGGTCAGAAAAAAAACTCATGAAAGTGCACCTAGGAAAATGTAACATACCTGAAGAGAGATATCTGTTAGCCTTCCTCTTCGTTTTCGTAGATGCTGGTGGCTTTGCTTCATTAGCACAAACATCAGAGCTGTAAATGACGTGCTGAACACTGAGCAAGTTAGCATGGCCAAGTCAGCCTCTGCTGGTAGATGTCATAACTACACAACTTGTCTGTTAAAAGCACCTTCTCCATTGTTACCTGTTCAAAAGTATCCCTGTGTCCTGATAAAAATAAAATAAGCAAAAAAATAAACCAAAATAAATTACAGATATTTTGTTACATTATAGTAGGGCTCTTAAAAACATGAAATGGACGTTTGCACGTCGGCTGCCTACTAAGGCATCCTAGAGCAGTTACTGTTGGAGGACTTCAGTGCGTTTATGCCTCAAAATTGCCCAAGTCGGTCGCTTCTTATCATACTTATAGTAGTTCTTATACTACTACTTATAGTAGTATAGTAGTCTTATCATATAGTATAGTATTTTACTATACTTACATATAGTAATCTTTCTTTTTATTTGTAGAAATATTGGTAAAACGAAAACGCTTTCTAAATATATAGAAAATGTGGAGTCAATTTTGGAGCGCGTTCCACTTGAAGCGGGCGATGTGCAGACCTGTCAGCTTATGGCAAAAATTACCGCGAGAGCAGGGAGCGCCTTATGCTTTCGAATCGTTCTCGCGGTACTGTGGTGTCATTCGCTAATATAAGTGCGCATGACCTTCACCAGGAAATCGTAATTATCAGAATGAAACGATGGGCCGAGTTGGGGGCCATAATCGTTAATTAATTAACTGTGATCAAGTCTTTATGTATTACATTTTTTCAGCTTTTCAGTCTTTTTTTTTCTCATTGCTCAGACGTTGTAGTTGAACTATACTTTTACCATCCTTGCATTATAAATGAATAGTATATATTTTATAATTTATAATAAATATATATAATATTTTTATTTTTATTAAAAATGAAGCAGATTATATGTAGCAAACTTTCTCATGTAGATAATTATTTTCTCTAAAATAGGTTTTCTAAAAATTTATTTAGCTAATGACACAGCTTGCATAACACTCCTGACTCTTGATTTGCCAAACTAGACATATCACATATTGTACAGTAACCAAAGTTCCTTTAAAGATGTCTCAGCACTATATGGCCAACTTTGCAACGCCTCCAAGCTGCAATGATATATCAGTCTTTTTTAATTGCTGACTTTGGTCACAATAAAACACTATATTTCAGACCAACTATTAACCCCACCAGAAACTGTATCATCTTCTTCTTAATTGATGATACTTCTTAATAGCGTTATACAAAACAAGTTTTCCAGATCGCTTCATGTACTATGTATGCGCACCTTTTCATAGTAACAGAACTGCGGTATCTTGTTAATTTTATAATCTTTGGTATAGACCTTTATCACACTTCCTGCCTCCTAAGTGAAGCAGTGTATTGCTACTTCCGGTACCATTGCAGTGCAGTCAAAACTAATGGCTGAATCCTTTTGCTGGTGTTATTGCAGCGTACCGGGCTGCTTTAATTCTAAACAACGACACCCCATCTCAGTTTTGACAATTTCCCGATACAAAAAGAACTGAGGAAAACATGGGACTAATACGGCGGGATGAAGGTCCTTTTTTAAAAATAATATGCGGGAGTACGTCCATTTTTTCGAAACTGCTGATGTCTGTTTCCTACAGTGACCATTTTGTTATGTTTAAGTTATGTCAGAAACGTAAGTGGAGAACTTCAGAAATATTGCAATAAATTTGTGTCGAAATACTGAACACAGAAGAGCACAAATACCTTTACGTTTACATTTATTTATTTAGCAGACGCTTTTATCCAAAGTGAGGATAGCCCCTTTAATGCGCTATCCTTTAATGAAACATTCATTAAAGAGGCCTTTAATGAATGTTGTCTTGATAAGTAGGGACTAAAGTATGACTTAGGACTAAACTTTCCAAATATTGAGCAACGTGTAGTTTATGGGGCTCCTCGTTCTTTCGCATTGACCGGCAGCAGCCTGCCTGTACTAAAACCTGTTTGTTCACTGTATCCAGGGGCGCCGCTAAGGGGGGTAAAGTTAGGACAATTCTAAGGGCCCACGCTCATTAGGGGCCCCCAGAGATCTGCTTTATTAGTAATAACATATTACTAGTGGGGCCCAAACTCATATTTTGTCATAGGGCCCAAAATTGCGAGCGGCGCCCCTGACTGTATCTGACACTGCATGCAAAGGAAGGAGGGAAGTTATCATAGCCTATTGGCAATTGCTAAATTCAAACTGATCCTGCTAAAAGTTAAAAAAGTTAGAGCTTCACTTTGGTATGGCAAAAGTGGTATTTGGTATTCACCAAATATTCTTGGTGAAATTTTGGCAAGAGGATGTCATCCGATGTGCCGGCACCACTGATTTGATAGCCAAACCGTAAGAATCAATACGCTGCTTTGACGAGCACTTCCCGATATCAACTCCGCTGTGATAAAGGTCTATTAGCCTTCTCTAATCTATAATGTAGAATGCGTAGTAACAAAACTCACCAGCAGGGCGCTGAACTACTCAATCTAACAAGCCGTCTATGAGTCCCTAAAGCGCACCACTCTTAAAATAAATAAAATATCTAAAGTTTGAGAAGTTTTGAATTAGCAGTTCCTGTTCCTGTTCCGCTCTAATTGATTAGTCATATAGAGTTAGTGTATTCTGACCTTAATGAGTAGAAGTTTCCATCTGATGAACTGACCAGCGGTCATGTCTGTCTACTGGTGTTCTAATCTGTTATTCATCTGTCTGGTTGTAAAAACAATTTTACCATAATGCCTCATTTACTAACTACCTCATTTTGACCTGCTTCACCACTTTCCTCATTAATGTAGCAAAATTAAACAAAGTTAAATGTCCTCTGGGAACCCATAAAATGCCTTTTCTAATTAAGTAGTACTAGCAGTAGAGACATCATTACAAGGTGGCTTTAATTAATTTTTGACATTGATAATGCGAGAGCGGTTGCAGGTTGGTTGTCAATGTGCTAAATTTATGTGATCATAAACATCTGTGTGTCTAGCCATTTTTAAATTAATTTCCTCTAGGTTGAATGAAAGTGAGAAAATCATTCACAAAATATTTCAATCAAGGCATCGCTGAGGCACCAGCAGTTTTCTTTTTATCGATTGATGTCTGTTTAGAGTAGACATATGATTTATTTGTCTTAAAGGATGAATACTCTGCTAATCATCAAAGCAGCCAGCAAGAATGTGATATTTTATAACTTCTCAGTAAAGGTCAAATCTGCGTGACTTACAATTTAATACAAATAGGCACACATTAAATTAATTCAAGGGGATCAAATGTTTTCAATTTTAAATGTTTTAAAATACTTACCAAAATAATAGCCTAACACACAAAACCTGGTTGTCATACTTTTTCCTGTTTATTTCTAAATCAGTCATAAATCATAAAATCACAAAATAATTCAATCTGTGATGTTCTCACATCTGCATCAAGGGACTATATTGACATCTAGTGGACAATACATGTTATAAAATAAGAAGTTTGTTTTAAGTGTTTAAGTGTTTGTTTAATAGTTTAACTACTGTATATATTAACCAGGAGAGACCCATAAAGGAATTACAGGGGTATTGATTTAACAGTTATTGTGTTCGGAACAATACATTAGCATATGATTATTACTCCACCATCTTTCCTCACCAAAAATCTAGTGTTAAGTTAAATGATATTGTCCTTATTTTAAAGGTGGTAATTTAGAGCTATTTATCTTGACAATCAATTAGTATATTATACAAATGACAGTAATTGTGTGTGATGTAATGTAAACTTGTCTGTCAAAGGCTCAGACACACTAGCCTGGCGGGTCCTGTTTGGTCTATTTATAACAGCAAAACAGAGGAGAGATATTTCCAACTATGCACACTCATTTAAACAAACACATGCTCATTTAAACAGTCATGCTAACACCATCAGAGCAGCGAGGGAAAGCTTGACCTGTAAATATACTTTAAGTCACTGAACAACAACATTAAAAGTAATCTATTGTCATGTGATATTATATATAAGTCATGTATCGTCTCACATACGTTCTGTGGTAACAACAGATACATCTGCTGAATGGTTGAAATTTAAATGTCATCTAGGGGCTTGGGTGATAGAGCATTTAATTGGTAGCTTTACTGTGTTTTTATTTTGTAAACAAATACGGTACATGTCAAATAATCAGTACCCTATAATATTTAACCCAGAAGAAAAGGTCAAATAGTTTCCTAAGCAAAAATAAATACATTGGTTTTAAGGCCCCCTTTTTCTGAAAAGCAATGCCTGATATGAAAAACTTTACTTGGAAGTTGAGAAAGTGTTTTTTGTTGTGCCTGATCTAGACAGATGAGTCAATAATTTGACAGACTATAGCAGCATTAGAACATTGCATTGGAACAAAAATGTCATACGATTGCCACTTGTAATACAATTTCCACGTGTAATACGATTTCCACTTGAAAATGTAGCTTTGAAGACTTGGCTTGTTGGTTCTTAAGACAAAATGTTAAATGCTCTCCTTCTCTGTAAGTCACTTTGGATAAAAGGATGAGCATTGTCTTTTCTTCCCTAATGAAATTGTCCCCTGCTTCAACTCTGGCTATGGCTGTTCCATGACCATGGCTAGCCAAGACTGGCCAAGCACCTGGAAGTGTGTCCTGCCAGTGTGGTAACTCTGGAATGGAACTGATGGCTAGTGAGTGAGACAGATAAAACCTCCAACAGGAATGCCCTGCAATTCCCCTTAGAGATCAGAAGCTTCTGTTTAGCTCAATAAGGATGAAGACACACTTTCCAGAGTTAGGAGATAGAAGAACCTGTTAGTGGGAAAAGTGGGATGCAAAGACCCTATACCCAGATAAGATAGCCAAAGAGTGACTGGGCCTTGCCAAGAGTAAAGATGTGGCCTGCTTGGAGAGCTACAGCATATGAAAGAGAATGTTTGCAAAGAGGAGGAAGGATGCAAACAAACTGTAAGAAATTTAGAGGACAAAGAGTGTCCAGTAAAAGACAAAAATTCATCTGATGACAAAAGGTCCAAGAATAACCCCTCACAATTTGTTCTTTGACAAAGTTGAGTTTTTGTGAGACACCGTAAAGAGGTCAGTGTGGCCAAAAATAATATGTACCTGGTACACAACGGGGGCAGGCTTATCAACTTTGGTCAGCTGGCTGCTTGCACACCTAAAGAGCCTATTGAAGTTTAAACCGTACACACTTTCATTGTGCTCACCAGCAACAGAGCCAAAAAAAATCCATCTGAAGAATCTATCTCAAATGGTTAAGAAGACAGACCAGAACGTGGACTGATTTAGGGATGGGTATTAAAGATCTCCCAAAGGCAAGAACGGTGGAAGCCACACTGCTGTGCTGTCTAGAAAGAGAACTAAAAGGTCATCAGATATGTGAAACCGTATGTGGGCTGTATGTTGACTTTGTCACCCAGACATGAATAAAGCTTCATTGGCTGATGCCATTTAGGGCCAGCCTCAAAACCTGTACTGACGAGGAGACACAACATATTGTCAGCTTTCACCTACCTGTGTTATCGTGCTTTAAAGCTGGATGCACATGATTTGGTCACCTGAGACAAATTTTGAAAATCCTATAAGATTCCTATAATCATAGGCCAAAATCTGTAGTCCTTGAGCGCTGGTTTGACATGTTCACAAATAGATTAATGGCTGTTGCAATCAGATTTTTACAGATTTAAAATTTTGGAAGTGTCCGAAAATTTGAAACACTCTCTTGTAGTGTGACTTCTACGACGATCATCAACCCAAGAACCAATGGAAGCACCAAACCTGATGATGTAATTAACTATTACAGTAATGAACACAATTAATGCTACAGATTGTAACTTGCTGCTAGCTACCATTTTAGTGCAAGAACATGGCTCACTGAACATGTCATGGACTGACTGACAACAGTGAATGAAAGCGAGGTGTCCCAGCTAATGAGGGAGGTCTGTAGCACACTTTTACAGCAGAAGAGCATGGTGTTCCTCAAATGGGAGGAAAAGACGAATTCCCATGGTCGATTCACATGGAGAGCCAGAAAAAGTTAGCATTTTTGTTCTTATTTCTTTTACAGCGCTTACATGGTCATTAGGTGTTTGTTCTAAATCTCCTATTGACTAACATTTACTGATTGTAGTTGACAGCCATGATGTAATCTTAATACGTGCATACAATACAATTGGTCATCTTCCCTCTGTTTGCATCCTTAATTATAATTAATCTTGTCTTTCTTGTATTTA
>JAZGTJ010004740.1:5571-17314 GCA_036877575.1 Botia almorhae
ATTTTTAATAGCATTATGAGCATAATTTTAATAGTTTTATTATGTAACGTAAACGTTATGGAAACATAACATGTCTATTAGATAAATAGGATCAAATTTGATTTGATTTTGTGCTTAATGTCCCTCTGTTTCCATTCTGAGATATGAGAGACTGCGGTCGCCTCTGTGGGTGTCGCACAGCTCTTTTGTCCCCTCGAAGGTGCGACAATTTGGCGACAATTCATTTTGACATAGTTTGGTTAAATTTATTCGAAATCAATTCGGCTCACTTTAATTCCGTTTAATCAAATTTGGTTCCATTTGATTTGATTTGCTTTGATTCGATTCAATTTAGCTCAACTCACTTTAATTCGGTTTAGTTCGGTTAAAGCTTATAAATCCCTGCGGGGACGATTCACAGGACGACACGGTGATAACAAGAAAAACAAATGTGGACACACAGTCGGCATGTATTTAGGGAAATTAAGGAGCAAAGGAGAAAGGGAGGCATGCTCCGTATCGACTTGGTTATCCGAGCTTGTTCTCTTTTAATTACTTTAATGGGAATTAAAAGCAAAGGACTCGGACTACATCCTATTTGCATACACCCCGGATTTTCCTTTCTGGTGAGGAAACATAGTACATACAGAAGTACATACTTCTGTGTTACAGAAGTACATACTTCTGTGTATAAAGTAAGGCTTAGCATCAAACCATAAAACAGTTTTGTTACTGTAAATGTTGAATACTGTACGTGCTTCGCAAAATAAAGCTCACAAGATGTTTTCTGTGTGTTGATTCTAAACGCGTCTTCAGTAGCTTGACCTCTCAGTTTCTCTTAGATGGTGTTTTTGGGTGATGACCTTTTCATTGGACTGATATTTTGAACAAGGTGTTTACATGACACAGAATTGCAGTTAATATTTGATTTCTAGACGATGTGATATTAGCAAATTCCACAATTGCTTTACATGAAGTATGAACAATACTAATTTATGCACATTTTTAGAATGTTGGATTACATTCTATAAATGTTCTGTCAGTTCTCAAAAACATTCTTGGAGTAACGTTAGTAACAATTTTAACATTGTAAATCATAAATAAAAAAAACGTTATACTTAAGTTGTTAGTGGAACGTTTTGAAAATGGAATTACTATTCAAATAACGTTCCTATAACCAAGCAGTAACGCTAATACAATGTCTAAAAAATACAATTTTGTACGTTTTTGCTACTTGCTGGAAATGTTAGGGAAAAGCTTTCACAACCTAAAATTGTTGGCTTCCTTTTTTAACGTGTATTCTCATGTGCACATAAAGACAGTCAGTGGCTCGGTGGCTTTCGGAAAGATCACAGCTGGATGTGAAACTCAGCAGAGCTCAGCTGAGGGTACACAAGATTTCCATCTTCACAGTTGTTTGTGCGCGTGTGTGTTTGTGTGTGTTCTCTATCCGCTGTTCTCTAGATCCTTCGGCACGGCACAGCTTGAGGGATCTATAGTTGCCATAGAAACGGCAGCAAGCCTGTTATCAGTGTAAGTGTAATGAGAAAAAATGCAATTTCAGCCAGCTTCAGCATCACACGCGGGTACACACACACACTTTCAGTGGCCGACTGTAGTGGTGCCACTTTTTGCTGGCCTGTCTTGTTTTACAGTTCATCTAACAGAAGACAGTAGAGGTTTCTCCACCATGCTCAATTGATTCCCAGCTAACAATTTTAGGTTGTAAGAACATTTCCCTAACATTTCCATTAAGCAACAAAAACGTTAAAAATGTTATTTTAAGCTTTGGAACGTTCAAAACATTCAGTTTTTTTGTATATGTTGTATTAACATTATTGCTTGGTTTCACAAACATTATTCAAACATTTTTTATTCTGTAATGTTTTTAAAATGTTCCACTAACAACTTAAGAATCAATTTGTTTTGATATATGATACATAACGTTAAAAAGCATTCTGCTAATGTTACAGCAAGAACGTTTCCGCTAACTTTGAGAGAACTTTTAGAGGGCGTTAGCCAACGTTCCAAAAACATTTCCTGTTGGCTGGGTTGTCATTTAATTTGCATAGTGTGGAGCTGCCTGCTGTACTGCACTTTTAAAAGCCCCTTCTTTTCCTGTCTCATCTCCACCTGTCCATACTTGAGCGTTCTGTGGATCTCCCAGAAGGACCGTTCACAGCTCTGGTGGGGCTTTTTTCAGAGGTAAAGAGACCTAATGGAGTTTTTACCCAGAGGAACATTTGATTGCTCAGATATTTCTCTCGCGTCGACTGAAAATGGCTCCTCTATAGAAAACTCCATATTTAGCATTGATTTTTCAAGACCTCATCCAGTAACTAGAAAAGTCAGACATTTATTGGTCAGAAGGGGCGACACACCTGTAGAAGAGACATTTAAGAAACCGAATTCTCCATTCGCTCACTATTTATTCTCATTGCAGTATTTGAGAAACAGTTGAGATATTATTGAGCAGGTACACGACACATCAAAACTCCTTAATTTATCCTGATTTATTAACGGTAATATAATGATTGTCAGGTTGAACCTACCGAGAAATGTCAGTTTGGCTTCATTTGACTTCAACATACGTAATGTAAAGTACGTAAAGTAACCTGCAGTTTTGTGTTTTAAACAGAGGTGGCGGTAGGGAGGCGAATGTTACGGATTGCAGCTTTAAAAATAGTGGACGTTGTTTTGTGCTAAATTCTGCCTTGGGTTCAGGACAGTTAGTTCAAACAGACGTAACAGCTGTAGCTAGGCAACCTGGAACCCATCAGCTCAAGCATGTTAACTTAGCTGAATTTGATACACTTTCTAATTTCAGCTACCTGTAGATTTGACTTTTTTCCAAGATAATGTGAATGATGCAAGAGTGTTGTGGATGCTTTCAGGGAATTGCTTGAAGTTGCTAAGATATACAGAGTATTTGTCTGTGCGTTGCTATACCGTTGCGTGAGTGTTTTGGGTGATTGGAGAGCCAAAAGTCTTTATGATATTCTGCAAAAATAGTTAGTGTGATAGATAGTTCGTGTTTAGAAAAGATATCGCACTTCTCTCCTCAACAGAACACGCGATGGTATCAGAATTTCACTATATGGCTATTATAGCTAAATAATTTAAAATAAAAAATAACTAATGTTATTATTTCATCTTTAATTTTTTTGTTTTCTCTTTTCTGGCCAACGAATCCCTCAAAATACGAGCGTATGGAGACAGAGAGAGAGTTTGTTGCCATTGTGACTCCTAAGGACATTCTGTCATATGTGTAGTTTTAACACAATATCAATAATTATGCTTATTAATATCACAGTTATTGTCAATACTGGTATATTGTGACACCCCTAAACTGAATATCGTTTATGTCTTCAGAACAAAGAGATTAACTACGTCAAAGGTTGTAATAATAATAATAATAATAATAATAATAGTGATCATTTAAAATTATTTAATGTAGTTGAAGAAGTAGACAATGTGCTTTAATGATGTAATTTGTGAACTGTATTGTTTATGGTTCAAACAAGACTCAGTCTGAAGTGCTGTCTGAATTAAACTGAAGTTTTCTTTGTGATTTTGCATTGAAAATATGAAATCAAGGTCTTTTACATAACAGCCCTATAGAAAGAAAGAGAGAGAGAGAGAGAGAGAGAGAGCTGCATGTTTCTGCCACTTGGCAATGACCTACAATGTAGTCACACACAGTCACACATCAAAACGAATAAGGATCCAATGCCACGCTTATGAATTCTAGGTCACTAAGCTCCGCCTCCTCGTGCATGTTTTTCTTTTTATTTAATGCAGCAGTAATGCGATGTGTGGCTGCAATAGGCCTGGGGCAAGTGTGTGTTGATGTGTGAAAAAGTGTATACTGGTGTGTATGCAGGGGGAGAGAGTGTGTGTTTGTGTGTGGGTGTGCGCGTCCCTCAGCAACAGAGTCCTGATTTCTGCTGACAAATTCTTCATGTTGTCTTTCATCAACAAGATCTGCCACACAGAAGGGTCTGTCGCTGCTTGTGTGTGTGTGTGTGTGTCTCTGTGTGTTTGTGTGTGTTAATACTGCCTCTCATTAAACTCAGTGTTCAAACCTTGTTGAATTATTACAAACATAAAAAATTGGGTTTGATGTTGGAAAGTTGCTTAGAGTTTCCTTTTTAAACCTCAAGTGACATTTGTTTGCAAATGTTATTCAACAACCATAGACAATAAAATATTAAGTTCATGCCCGAAAATGAGGAATACTACAAAGCATCAATATAAAAAATAATTATTACGACCATTGCTGTGTTCGTGTTGTTAGCTTAGCAGAACACTCCGACCACAAAACTTTATTGGATTCAGTTGTGAGTCGAGTCTAACGTGCGCGAGATGCTTACTATGTAGAGAGTTCCGGAAAGGTCACTTTTGAGTTTCCGTTTCAGTAGGCAGTAGACAGCGAAGCAGCGCACTAGGTTTCGAAGCAGAGCGTGTGTGTGTGTGTGTGGAAGGAGGCCTGCGCTGAGTTTGTGCTAAATGTTATTGACAAGCAGCTATTTTCGGCCTCGCCTGCCGCTGCCAAACAAATGATGTAGCGCTGCTGTGTTTGGCACCAAATAGCGCTGTCGTTTTCATTGCGTTAGCGTGTGTGCGTGAGGCTCACATCTCAACGTCCTGTTTGATTCAGTGAAGTTGACATGAAGATGTTTTCTGCACCTCAGAGTGTTCGCCGGGTTTTCCGTGAGATCTTCTCCATGATTCCCTTCACCGTGTCTCTGAAATCCGCAACCCACGATCCATTTTTGGGGTTAAAAATGAGCAGAAATCAGTCAATGGGCAAGTACACGACAGTTCAACATACGCGCGTCATGACAAAGTAGTGAAAGGAACGTGCAGTTTCATGTTTCAAACAGAGATGGCGGCGGAGAGGCGAAAGTTATGGATTGCAGCTTTAAATATACAAACATATAAATATATAAATACAAATAAATAAATATATATGTGTGTATATAATATATATATGTATATAATATACAGTATATATATATATATATATATATATATATGTATAAATAAATAAAAATGTCTTCATTTTTAGCACCGGCAGTTTAAAATCGAATCCACATAGGACATCCAGTCCTGGTTTTGCATAAGACCGAATGGGTTTTGCCTGGTATCGTGTTTAAGTTCTCTGGTGTTATATCATCCACAAACAACATCACGTCTGCGTGATCAATATTTCCTTCAATTCATTCTGATGGATGCACGCGTGTCTGGGGCTTCAGTTTACTGCGGGGAGGCGAAATTTACTGATTTATTTATTTTAACTGTAATTAAATCTGCACAATGAAATCTGCCGAAGAGATACACGTTCAGATGGGCGAATTCAGAGGCGTCCCTTATCACATTAACCTTGAATTGCTTGTTTCCACTGCAATCTTTATGTGGCTTCTGTTATTCAATTGACGGGTGAAAAAATACGTCAGTCCTAGAAATTTAGGCTTTATTGGAAGTACAAAGAACATGCATTGTTAACTAGTCAATATTAGAAACAACAACCCAGCTAAAAGGAACATTCCCAAAACGTTGCCTGATGTTCTCTAAAGGTTATCAAGAAGTTCTTGCAGTAACGTTACTGGATTATTTTTTAACATTATATATCATATCAAAAATTTCCTTAGGTAGTTTGTGGAATGTTGTAAACCCATTACAGAACCTAAAAACGTTTGATTAGAACAATTGTAACATTGTAAAGTCAAACATCGTATAGCTTCAATATTAATTACGTTATGAAAAGAGCAGCTGGACTGTGGTTCCACTACTTTAAATGGTGGTGTGATGGTTCTTCTGCGTTGCTGGACATTCAGAACCAGCTAACAGGGACAGTTCTCAGAATGTTGGCTAACGTTATCTAAAAGTTCTGTCAAAGTTCTCTCAACGTTATCAAAACCGTTCTTGTATACATACGTATATACATACCACTCATTGCTCTTAAGTCGTGGAATGCAGCTGTACAGATGACAAATATCAAATGATATTTAACAGTGAAATAAAGCAGTGTTACTTGGAAACATTAGGAAAACATTCTCACAACCTAAGTTGTTAGCTGGGACACCAGGTTTAAAGGTTTCAGAAGCGTGACTGATTTGAGACAGAGTCCATGATGTTGAACCGTCCCTTTAATGACTCAGATCTCATGAAAAACATTGAACCCAGATCTTCCCTCCATCCACACTCATCAGCTTATTTGTGCATTAATTCTTCTGCTAAAACACAAGAGGATAAAAACAGGGCTAAGGAAGGATTAAAAGAATCCTGCTATAAATGGACTGTTTGTTGCTGATTGGCTCTCTGAATCAGAATGAGACGAAGAATCTCATTTGCTGTGTGTTGTCGTCTTTAACACGGTTCTCGTCCTTGGAACATATACATGCATGATCAGACGTCTGGATGGTGGTTTGTCTGAAACTAAAACTACGATTATATTTAAATGAACTATTAATTTTTTTAAACAGAGATGGCGATAGAGAGGCACAGGGTACGGATCGCAGCTTTAAATGGTGCACCGTACCTTTTTAAAACGACTCATCTGGAATGCAGAACTAACTATGCTAATGTGACGACACACGGATGCTTCTCTGCGCTCAATATTCCGGCCCGGTTAAACAGATTCACTTGTTGATGGCCGGAGGTTTCGAAGGACAGGAAATATTACAACTTAAAGGTCACCGTCTGAGACCCCATTACAGCGCGAGACGCTTCATCATCCTCCGATAATCTCATAACTCGCCACATCTCTGCACTTCATTCCTGAGCGTTCCTCAGCCTCTCTCATTCTCTCCAAAGATGGAGTTTTCATCCTGCTGCTGGTGCTGCCCACCAACAGATAATGCAGCTGTAGCCCACAGGAGGAAAGAGTGCTTGTGTTATCAATCTCTCTTTCTCTCTCTCAATCTCTCTTTCTGTCTCACCTTCGCTCTCTTGTTTAAGTTCTAATGGACAGATTAAAAAAATATGAGCCTCGGTATAAAAGGTATTAAAGGAAACCCATAGACAAAAGGTTTAGTCAAAGGAATCTCTCACTCAGAATGAAAAAGTCTTTAGCTCATGGCCATGGATTTTCAAACAACCATTGAATTACAGTAGTACATGTAGCACATTTAGTGTGCACTTGAAATGTAGTGCACGAGTTCTAAGTTGGAACATAGGCCATATCTAAAGTCCTGAATATTATAGAGACTCCAGCAGCATTTATAAAAACACCCAGAACAAAATTCATTAGCAAGCACATAGCAACACCAGCGTTGTGATGGAAAGATTAGACATGTACCCTTACCATTTGTGTAATGTGTGTGTGTGTGCGGGTGGGTGGTTCGTTAGTTAGTTGGTTGGGTGGGTGTGTGTGGTCCTGGTATTCACTACATTATGAGGACCAAATGTCCCCACTAATATAGTAATACCAGTGAAATTTAACTTTAAAATTTTTTTAAATCTAAAATAGCAGGAAGTTTTCTGTGAGGGTTGGGTTTATGGGTAGGGTTAGTGTAGGGGGATAGAATATACAGTTTGTACAGTATAAAAACCATTCCAACGTCTATTGAATGTCCCCATAACATATGAAAACCCAACGTGTGTGTGTTCGGGCTGCGATTCCCTCTGCATAGATTTGATTGGCTGTTAATACAGGGGACGGGGAGGTTGTATATACTGGTCTGAAAAGATATTCATTTAAATTGGCCCTCAATTATATCGGCCTTCTGTACACCGACCCCCTCCGACTCTCTCTGTTTTTTTGACTGTCCCTCTCTCACTGACACTCTCTCTCTCTCTTACCGTACGCTGCAGAATTTTTCTCATTTATAATTGCATTTTTCCTCTTTTTCATCTCGATGGCCCCGTGCTGAAAGACTGACAGCTTAATCAGAATTAATTGGCCACTCGCACCATCCCCATTTCTCCTTCCTCTCTTGTAATGTTTTATTCATCTGTAATTTTGTAATGCAAAATTAATTGCATTTAATAATACATCGGTACTGTATAGGTTAGAGGCAGATCCACATTAATGTACGAGTGTTTAGCGTGCCGCTGACGCTAATTAAACGAATGGCTAATGAAAGGGAAAAGGGGAAAGAAACAAAGAGTGCGAGAGGAAATGGAACAGGAATGGCAAAATGGAACGTTTCAAAAAATGAAAGATGGGCCACATATTTCCAGAACGATCCGTGGAGCAGATATTAACACAGAGGTGGGGTCTGGTTTAAAATTCAATTTCTAATTGATCATAAAACACTTTCTGCATCTTTTATTTAGTCGTTTTTTGATTTTTGACATTTGATTTATCGGGGCCTCTTAAAGCAACGTGAAGGTGACCAATCAACGAAGATTCTGACTGAATTTGATTGGCTGTCATTGATACAGTGAAGGTGATTGGCTCCAGCACCACAGCAGGAGAGTTTATGTGGGCTCAAGATTAAAATTATTTAAAGAGGATGGCGTAGCAGGAAGTCTTTTAACGAGAGACTGAATAAGAATATTAAAGATTACGATGGATTTAAGATTCGAAATTTCAGCACTAAAACAACCAAGAAAGGAAAAAGTTAAAAGTTTGCTATTGTGTTTACACAAGAATGTCCAGGTTTGGTTTTATAATAGTAAATATAACATACAGGGATAAAATATATGATCAATCAGAGATTCTGCTATCTCAGCTAACAATTTAAGGCTGTCAGAACGTTTCCCCAACGTTTCTATTAAGTAACAAGAATAAAAATGTTATTTTGAAAGCTCTAGGAAAGCGTCTAGCGTCTAACATTGTTCAAACTTTTTTAATTAAAACAATTTATATATATTTAATAAATAATTTTAATATTTAAATAAATGTAATAATAAATTAGATGTTAATAGATTTTATTAGAATTTTTTATTAGAATAGATTTTTTAAATACATTTTTTTAACATTCTACTAACTACTACAATAACATTTTTAAAATATGATATACAAGTTCTGCTAACATTACTACCAGAACATTTTGATAATGTTCAGGGAATGTTCTCTGTTAGCTGGATTCATGTAGCTGAGAGCATCTGCAAAACCATGTGTTAAGATCTTAAAACACCGTGTTGTTAAACAATGCTTTGCATTGTAACTTTTGGATTCCTGAGCATAATCACAGCTTGCAACATTAATACAGAGTTAAATTCATGTTTATCCAGTCAGAAATTAGTGCCATTGGTGCAATTAAACCCATACGTTTTATAATGTTCGTTTTACTGTTTTTAGTCTTTTGTTTTAAGGATTCATAGTGTGAAGCTGTTTTCTCACCCAATACTGAATAATTCAATAAAGTAAAACGGTTTCGATGGTGTGTCAAAATCAATCTGACATCACTGGAAACTGAGAAAAAAGCATCATTTATTCAGTGAGATTTCTGAAAACTCAAGTGTGAAGTTACAGAACGGAGACAGTGAGTGTTAGATCAGTAAAGGGGAATACGCCATAACTTTACATAATTCATTAATCTATCACACTCGTTTTTGAATGGTTTGCCTGTTTTGGGAGTTGTTTTAAGTGTGTGTGTGTGTGTGTGTGTGTGTGTGTGTGCGTGTGGTATAGAGGTGTTGTTTTTCATTATAGATGCACCTCCCACAGTCCATCAGTGCGATGGTGAACAGTTGGTCTCAGGTCTGTGGGGAACACGTATAATTTGAGACACTGAAGCATTGTGCTGCGTTTGACTGTACTTGGATCTGCTTTGTGCGTCATTGGTGTGTGTCTTCTGCAGAGCTTCGTTCCCGTTTTTTTAGCCAAACGTGTGAAAAGTGTGTCGTGCTGAGAGGCATGTGTGATTTTTAACAGGAAATCTGTCGCCCGATCCATCGACAGGTTATCTTTAAACTTCACACATTCAGATGGTCATATAATGCAGAACTGGCACGTGGAAACGAAGAGATTGTTTTAGCGAAAGTATCTGGAAACAGTCTGAAGTGAAAAATGACACGTAGCTCAGAGTAACTCGGTCATTAGAAGCTAATAGAAGCTAACTGATTCTCTGTGTAAATTCTATATTATATTATATATATATATCAAAAACTGAAGTTGTTAGTGGAACATTTTTAAAACTGGACATTTAAAAAATGTTCAAAAACATTTAAAAAAAACGTTTAGGAAAATGTTCCTACAACCTAAAATTTTAGCTGGGGATTTGAGAGATTTGAGAGTGTTGTCTGCTATTTTAAACATGCGACTCCTTTAAATTCAAATGAACTTTGATTGGCTGGTGATGTTTTATTGTTCATATGCTGGAAAAAAATAAGATGGAATGATACTTTTCCAAGCGATCCCAACAATATCATTCCTCTTTGGTTATGATTATTAAAACCTGCCATGTTGTAAACAGACCTTTAATCTTTATTTGTGCAATTCCATTCAGTGCTGCTCGTGGCGTAGAAGTGATTTATTTTAAGAAACTGCTTGCCATACCCTTCTGCTGATATACTGATCCACATTGTGTGTTAAAAATCTCACTTCCTACAGTGGGTTTAGTACAGGGATATCTGTGTGCAGTGGAAATGTGCTTATATAAGGGTTTCTGCATGCATGGCATCTGTGTTTACACAGTGTGTTTGACACATGGAGAGCTGTCTCCAGTTGACATCCTGCGTTTCTACTCTTGCTGTCTTTCACAAACACACTTTCTCACTCTGTCTCTTCTGTCACATTTCCTGCAACACTCCTCAAACCTTCAAGATCTGGCTCCGTTCCAAATCTTACTGAGCTGCCTTTATAGCATGCCTACATAGGCAGTTGTCTTATAGGAGAGCATGCTAACCATAATGCTACTCATTAGAACCATAGGTGCCATAATGAACCATAATTAAAATAATTATGCTGTAATGCTACTCATACAAACACAAATAATAGTTTCCTGTTTGAAGTGCGTTCGACTCACAATTAATTTTAATACAGATGAGATATGATATTTAAATACAGATACCCCAAAATGGTGCTGTGTATATTTGTGCTAAGGTTTTTAGGTACATTTTTAGTTATTTTAAACAATTAATACTTTTCTGTGGAAAATGAAGTATATTTCTAAAGTCTGCATAAACCGGAAGTTACAACTGAGTTTGTTTCAGTGTTCTGATGTAAATTAATGGAAAAGAGAGGTTTTTAAAAAAAGGGGCGTTTTGAAGCTCACAGCAGACTACCATTGGAGGGGAGTGGTTGACAGCTGTGGCGCAGATTTTGATTAAAGAGATCAAGGACATGTGAATTTATAAAATAAGAATCGTAGATTTTGATTTCATGGTGACTTGAACTCTTTCTCTGTGGTATTTTTGTTCCACTAAGCTTGTCACAGTGCATTGTGGGATTGCCTCCTCCATGAACTACACATGTGATGCTGTCTTTTAGAATCTTGAGGGAGCAGAACAATATCGTTGCCTACCTTTTGGAACAGTGTTCAGTTAGGGAGTGTGGCTGTGATGCCTTAAAATGCTGCCTACAGAGAAATGTGATTAGGTTTTAGAACACAGCTTCTGACTAAAGGCTGTTTAAAAGCTACACTGCACATATTTCTGTGTGTGATTGTGTGTGTGATTGTGTGTGCATGGGGGTTTGTAATCCTGCATGGATGAAGCATTTGGTGTGCAATGAGAGAGAGAGAGGGATAGAGAGAGAGGGAGGGAGAGAAAGAGGGGAGTGAGGGAGGGAGAGAAAGGAGTGGGTGAAGGAGAGAGAGGGAGAGGGGAGAGAGAGACAGAGAGAGAAAGGGGGGAGTGAGAGTGAGAG
>JAZGTJ010004740.1:17329-29747 GCA_036877575.1 Botia almorhae
AGAGAGAGAGAGAGAGAGAGGGTTGAGCATGAATATAGCCTGAGGATGTGACAAGTGAGAGTTTGAGATTAGAGAGCGTGCGTGTCTTGAGATGAAGAGAACACAGAAAGGAATGAAGAGACGCTCATCACTGAAGTCTTAAAGATGGACAGATTACAGACAGACACAGTTTTGAGCTTGACTTAAAACTAGATTTTGACCGTTTCTGAAGAAAATGTAAGTGGTGCTTGTAAAACATCACTAGGGAGTTCTGTGTGGTTGCCAGGCGGTTATACAGTTGCATTGGTTACTCTAGGTGGTTGCCATGGCTTTGCTATGTCGTTGCTAAGGTGTTAGCATGCTGCTATGCAGTGGCTAGGACATTTTTGGATATTGTCAGGACATTAGAAAGTGATAGAACCTCTTATCAACAAGTCACATGATGTTAGATAGTCATGTCTAAAGCACAAACAGATCTGGGCGTGTTAGGTGTCAAATTACAAATAAATAGATGGAATTAATATTAAAATACTTACGGCTGAAATTGTTTCTTCTAAGCACTTTATAACCCCCAGTCTCAGTAATGCTTATAGTGGTGCTTTAAAACAAGAGTGGATCACACTGGATTGAAGCTTGTACTGTGTGTATGTGTTGTGTAAAGTACACTACCTAGTGCTGTGAAAGCCACAATGTCTCTCCAATGCAGAAATGCAATTCAAATATATTCATAATTTTACACGAATGCGGCATGTTTTTTCATGAGCCATATTTTTGCTGTAATACATGCTCATATGCCCATCTAATGCCTGACATACAAACACTCTCTCTCTCTCTCTCTCTCGCTCTCTGAGGGCAATCAGAACTGGTTTGAGGTCAGTTTGAGTACAGTTTGCCATTTATGTCTTTTACGGTGGTAGTGAGCCATTATCTGAGCTGTGCCGCACACGCACACACGCACACACGCACACACACGCGCGCTGTGGGGTCGTTTCATAACACTATCGATTTATACCCTGGCACAGATAACAAAATGCATTGTGGGTTTGGATGTTGACACTGCTCCCCTCATCAGATTAAAGAATAGCCTGTGTGTGTGCGTGTGTGTGTGTATGCTTTGTGTACTCTGTGCGTGTGTGTGTGTTTATGCTTTGTGTATTGTGTGTGTGTATATGTTTTGTGTACTCTGTGCGTGCGTGTGTGTGTTTATGCTTTGTGTATTGTGTGTTTGTGTGTATGCTTTGTGTACTCTGTGTGTGTGTTTATGCTTTGTGTATTGTGTGTTTGTGTGTGTGAGCAGTATATCTGTAAATCAGGCAAGTAAACACTCATTAGTTTGTTTGTGTGAGTCTCTTGCTTTCTGTTCTATGTGGTCTGCAGATGTCACACTGTGCAGTGTAATTTGCAAACTATTCATTTATGCTTTTGTTACTTTATGTTTGTGTGCATTCGTTTTACCCAGAATGCTTTGCTTTGGTGGTCCTCCTTGATGCAACACAACACCACATAGACTGTCAGGTTGTATTCTGCTTAAGTGTGGAATTAGTAGTATGTACTTTGTTAGTGATGAGAAAGCATTTGAGTATGTAGTAAGACAGTCACTATTGAATTAAACTGTCCTGTTGTTTATGATGGAAACACCTGATTTAATTATGATTGCATTGTGTATTATTTGACTTAAAGGACCATACATCTTTAAAGGCTTTGACACTCTGTTTTCAGTGTCTTATGAGTTTGGATGCGTTGTTCTTCCTAGCACAGATATGTGAATTTGGGTGCAGCCGTAGTGTGTTACGATCGGGCTTAATCTCCTGCTGTAATAAACTTTAATGATTAGGAACATGCCTGGTTTACAGAGCATAATGACAGGACCACAGAGCAAGAACATCTTCGGCTCATATTAACCTTTCACAGGAACCGTGTCATTATAGAGTCTGTACTAATGATCCTCTCATTACAACACAATACAGCTGCCCGACCCAGATCAACCCTGTACCGCACAGCACTGGTGGACATCAGTGATCAGAACTAAATCAACTCACCACAAATCAATACCTCACACACGACACACACACACACAGCTGCCTGGCAAACCCAGCTAACCGGGAACATTCTCATGTTCTCTAAACGTTCTTAAAAAGGAGTTCTTGCAGTACCATTAGTGGAACTTTTATCAACATGATATCGGCACACATTCTAAAAATGTGAACATAAAAATGTTATTATTAAATTGTTAGTGGAATGTTTAAATAATGTTCTTAACCAAGCAGTAACGTTAATGCAACGTCTGAAATCTGGAGGTTTTGAATGTTCCTTTTGTTCATTTTTAATGTTTTTGTCACTTAAAAAACGTTAGGGAAACATTCTTACAATCTAAAATTGATAGCTGGGAGGAACTTCACTGTGAACTGATTTTGGCCGTTCATGTCATAAGTGACACAAAGTGAAGCGATGATATCTGAAAAAAATTTTTAGACATTGTATTAACGTTATTGCTTAGTTATAAGAACATTATTTAAAAAAAATTTTAATGGTTGAATGTTTTTAAAACATTCAACTAACTACTTAAAAATAACATTTTTGATATATGTAATATATGACGTTCTGCTAGCGTTACTGCAAGAACATTTTTTGATAACGTTAAGAGACCGTTGAGAAAACGTCTAGAGAATGTTAGCCAACGTTCTGTGAACGTTCCCTGTCAGTTGTGTCTTTTTTATTTTAGGTTGCATTGTAGGTTTGTGGGGACAGTGCATTTAAATGCGAGGACGGTGTAAGGACAGCGTTTCTGCTTGGGTTGTTTAATATCACCACTCTCGCTCTTATTTTAAGAGATGGAAAGAGTGCAGTGACGTCTTTTAAGAGGAGTTCTGAGGTCCCCGGTTTGCCTGCTGTAATTAGTTCTAACTCTCAGTTTCAGATTACGGTACCATCTGCTGTAGGAGCGGCTGCACGCTGTCACATAGCAGTTAGCAGCGCTTATGTAACCGAAAAGAACACGCTGCTTTTAAACGAGATGATGTTATACTGCGATTATCAAAGGATCGTGATTTCAGAGCCCTTATGAATGTTGTTCCTGGTTCACTCCTGTGTTACAGAAGTCAAAATATTTTGGGAACGTGATAAATGCCGTTTAATTTGTCTCCCGTTCGGTGTCTTGAAGGCAGAAACGCAGATAAAACAACGAGCAACAAGTCAGAATAGCCGAGCGGCGGAGCGGTGCAGAGAGATGTTGTTGTCAAGGCAACACGATCAATGTTTCCTCTGTACACATCTCTCTGACATTCTGTCTGTCTGTCTGTCTGTCTGACACACTGAGTGATGACTGAACGCAGGCAGTTTTCGACTGTATTGTACAGTGACATTACAAAATGACAGTGTGGATGAGTGTTTGTTTGCAGTGTGAAGTGAAGTGAAGGGCAGGCAAGTATGGTGACCAGGGTTGTCATGGTATCAGATTTTCACAGTTGTCATGGCCAGGGAATTCATGGTAACTAATTATAGTATTGGAAAAAAAATCAGTAATGCTATCGGTTTATATTTAATTTTGTTTATTTAGTGTTTTCTTTATTTTGGCCTACGAGTCACTTAAAATGACAGTGTAAGAAGGCAGAGAGAGAGTTTGTGGTCATTGTGGCTCCTGACATGAATTGTTAAACAGGCGCACAAGCGCCACCTACTGTGCTGGAGTGTCATTTATATATTTTCAATATTATCATATGCATAGAATTAACACAGTATCAGTAATCATGGTGATACTGCAACACTTGTAACGGTGACCCATACTCAAAATTTGTCCTCTACATTTAACCCATCCAGTCAGTGCACACACATTGGGGTAGTAAGTTATGACCAGACAACCAAAACCAGGTGAGGAGCTCCCCGGGCTTCAACTGGCAATGGTAATTGAACTGAGATCTTCGGCTTACAAGCCCGACTCGCTAACCAGCAGGTCACAGTTAACCCAAACACAGCGATCAGGTCACTTCTCCATTCAACACAGATTAGCATTAGCTTATGAACGTGTCTGGAGCACCATTACAGAGATAGTTCTCCCAAAACTAAACTTGTATCTATATTTAAAGCCTGTAACTTGTAAAGCTTCTTAAAAGGATTGTAACAGTCCATACAGCATGTCTGCTGTAGTAATATAAAGCTACTGCAGATGGATGATAGCTTGTTTGGAACCTGAGAACTTTTTAAAGTCTCCAAAGAACCGTGTAGCAACTCTGGAACTCTATACAACCAAAACGGCTCTAAAAATGGAAGAATCGTTATTTTATGTAATGTAGTAGAAAACCGTTATTCTAGATTGTTGTCTGATTGTGTTCACAGAAATGTTTTAGCAGAAGAGTGAGGGATACCACACGCACACACACACACACACACCCACACACCCACACACACTTACACACAAACGTTCTGCGTTTTAACAAATAAAAAAAAAACTTTATTTGTTATATATGTCCATTATATGGTTAAATAAACAGACACACACACACACACACACTTTCCATCACTGATAGACAGTAATGGATCCCTGATAGCAAGCTGGGCTGTAATTGGATGTTTTTTCACACTCTCTCTCTCTTTCTCTCTCTCGCTCGATCGCTCAGTTTTCTAAAGGGAAAACAAGGTTGTTACATTGTTAAGATCTGATAACACAATCACGTCTTACATTGGTGATCATCTCCAGGGATTCAAGACATCTTAAGCTTTGGTTCTTTTGTCACTTTTCTCAGATGATCTGCTCATACAGATGCTGTGCTATTAGTGTGTAATCTGTGATATATTCCCAAAACTTCATGATATATTTCCATTATAATATACACAAAAAAGAATTAATATTACGTACTTGCTATGAGTACAATATGATGGCTTGTTATATGTGTATTTTGATAATATGTATATCTGTATATTTTTATAGTAGCAATTATAATTAGCTAAGGCTACTCATAAGTAAAAGGCTGATGACCTGTATCAGTCCAGGTCAGTTAATCAGCTTTAGTCTTAGAGATTATCAGTATCTGCCAATAATTGTGTTCGCACGTCGGATTAAGAGTCCTGCTGTAGATGTAATGTCAGTTTCAAGAGTCAATACTGAGTCAATGGATAATGGTTTGCCATTTAAGTTACTGTTTTTAAAGATTTCTGAGTGTTTTTTGAGTAAGCATTCCATACAGTTTCATTTTATGTTTGTACACAATAACATAATACATTTTTATTCTAACATTTTGTTTTTTCAACATTTTATAATTTTGTTTTCATACATTACAAGATCCTTCATGGTGAAAATCAAGCTTTTAGTGTTGTTTAAATGTCTGTATGATGCTTTAATATGCTTTAAGACAAATCGTTTGAAACCTTGTCAACACCAGTGCTGAGTTTTCCCCTTAAAGACTACAAGGTGACTTTAAACATATAGGCAAAAGTGTCACCCACTAGAAGATTCCAGACTAAGTTAACTCTTTTCATTATATTGTGTGCGCGTGTGTGTTTAAATTTTGTTGCACACTGTGTCATCAGAATCTAACACGCTGACAGACGTTTATTTCAGAGCGGGGAGAGACTGACAGCTGATAACGATGGTAATTTATGACACAATCGTGTGAAAGAAAGTGAACTGTTTGAGATATCCGTCAAACTCTCTCACTCTTTTATCCCAGTCTAATAAAAGGACTGCGGTTCGGCACTGCTGTGGAAAGTGTCACTGTGTTTCTCTGTTTGACTGTGTATTTGTGTATAAATCAGAACTTTGGAGATGACCGACAGCATGCCGACAACAGTGCGTCTGTGTTTTTGTTTTTCTTTGTGTGAGCGAAAACCTTTCTAGAACAGACCGATTCTAGAAGAAAAAGACTTTCGCTAAATAATGACTCTGATTTTAGACTTTTCCTCATGCTGTTGGTCGGTTGTGTTTGTTGGTCTGTTGTATGGCATGTGAAGTTTAGATATAGCAACCACTCAGAATACCCTAGCAACCGCACCATACTGTAGTAATGTTATGAATACAATACACCATAACATACAAACATTTTTAAATTCTGTAACATTTTCAAATGTTCCACTAACTACTTAACAATATATGATATATAATGTTAAAAAAGCATTTCACCAACATTACTGCAAGAACATTTTGGTAACTGATAAAATTTTTAGAGAATGTTAGCCGACATTCTGAGAACATTCCCTGTTAGCTGGGCTAACATCTTGCTGGGCCGTTGGAGTGGGTGGCTATCCATTTCCTGTTTGAATGAGGTCACATCAGGGTCTTCATACTGGAATCTGAGCTGTCAGTTTGTCTGATTGACAGGCCCATTTCAAAAGCTGCACTAATTCCATTAAAACGTTGATTGGCGGCTCAACTCTCTCACACACACACAGTTGATAAGGTTACAGCGCGATCAAGCAGAGACTGTCAATCAAATGCCTGGCAGAGGTTAAAGGTCACTTTTGTTAACTGAGCTAGCTCGCAATCGTGCAAAGAATGCGCAGTGTGTTCTGATAGCATGCATACTTGCGTGTGATAGCCAGACAGGGTGGGCAGCAGTGACAAGCCATTATTCATTTTGCATAATTACATCCTTAACACCAATCATCGATGTCTCGCCATGGAAACGTGTCTCACCATAGAAACGTGTCCTGGAGGAATATTTACAGACCCAGGGGAGAGATGCATGTTGAATACCCTGGAGAGGGACAGAGAGATGATCAGTTTCAACCCAGATCAGTTTTCTTCTGTAGCTCAGTGCAAGAATGCACAAAAGCATGTACGGATGCTGATGCAGTGTGTGTGTTTGTGTGTGTACGCATGACAAAAATGAACTTTTGCAACGCGCCAACGGCAGGTGAGAAAATTCACAAGCCACAAAACTGTATTTTGCATGCATAATTTACTTGAAGAACATCGTTTCCTACCTTCTGTTAAAGGTAGGTAGGCAACTTCAGAATAAGTAGAGATAGCAAGCTAACGTTTAGACCGAATGCAGTGATTAGACAAACTTTTTATGGTTCCGCGCCTTAAACAGAAGATATGTATTTAGATTTTTAACCAACATAACAGAAACCGTTCGCCTATCCTGCCTTTAACATCCTGTCATTGCACCGCCCCCAGAACCATATTAGTATGGGATTAAAAATTTTAGTCCTCGTTTTTTTGTTAAGGTAATTAAAATTTTTGCCACTTAAAGGAATGAATAGTACCGAGAACTCTGTTCAAAATTCTGTATTTAATATAAATATAATATGAATATTCTACAGTCATGTCAGGTGGGCCACCCTCATGGGGGCTGCCATGTTGAGATCACATGACCAGCGGATGCCACTCACTTCCTGTCAGTTGAATAGAGAAGACTGTGCGCTGGGTATTCCTACAATAACATCAGTAACTAAAAACGTTCTCCTGTGCATGATGATTAATCTTATCATGCGCAATCAGTCTCATGTCAATCTCGTGTCACAACAGCTCCTATTTTGCCCTGTTTTAGTGTCGTTTTGTTCTCTGTATGTTTAGTTTGGGTTGTGTGTGTAGTCTCAATAACATTGTAGTGGCTGGATGTAGTTTACAGTTGCCATGGAGATACACTATAAAGAATAACATGCATTAATGCAGGTCTCCTAGAGCCATATTTCCAGATGTTTTCTCTGAATTGCGCTGTTCTCATATCTGTGTGAAACATGCTTTGCAATCTCAGGTGATCTCTTACACACACACACACACACACACACGGCTCCATCATCTTCACTGGGCTGTATTTAGGGCACACACTGCATTTTGCTGTTGCTGTGAAAGTGGATAAATCATATTAGGGCTCTTTGTGTTTGTGTGTGTGTGTGTATAACAGTGTGCACACACACACACACACACACAAACATGGGTATGAAAAATGCACCAAACAACTGTTTTTTTTTCTTCTGAAGATTGTGGACATGGAAGCAAAAGTGTGCACATCTAATGTGTAGATGCATTTTTATGGAATACTTGATTCTGATTGGTCAGTCACGGCACGTTGATAGTTTTGTGTATTGACCACTACACTGTAAAATTGACTCGCTGGTAACTGTAATGTTCCACACTCTCATTTCCTTATTTTATCTAGTTTTAATTTATTTATATTTTAATTAAATATATTTTAATTAATATTTGTTTTTCAGTTGAATATACTGTTAAAGAGGCAAGTTTTATTATTATTATTAATTTTATTTAAATTCAATAAACGTTTCAATAAAAGTCAGTGAGTAATCGTGTTAAGTAGTCGCGATCATTGAGCAAAATAATTGTGATTATGATTTTTGTCATAATCGAGCGGCTCCACTTATTTCTTAATGTAATCGCTGTAGTCAAATACTGACTCATCTTTTATAATGCAGAATTCAGAATAATACAGTACGTGTGTGTGTGTGTGTACGCGTCGTCTCTGTTTCATTTCTTTATTGTGTCTGAACTCAAACATTGATGCTGTTTGCTTTCAGCTGCGGCCTCATTTGCCCGAATAAAAATTTATGATGACATTTTCTACATTCCATAAAGTATTCATAAATGTCATTACTAATATCTCTCATAGATCATTTAAATTGATCTGTGTGTCCGGTGTGCCACAGCAGGAGCTCTGTGGATGTTCTCGCTGCGAACGAAACCTTCTGCTGTCTCTCTCTCCCACTTCCTGTCTCTCTCCCTCCTCTTGTCTCTCTCCCTCCTCCTGTCTCTCTGCTCATTGGCTTTTATCAGGCTTTATACTGTGTTATTATAGTACCTATTGAATGATGCTCACTTTGTGTGTTTGTGTGAAAGATATGTACTATAATGCTGCCTGCACACTAGAAGAAGTACAGAAGAAGTGTTTAGTGGCCAGGATTGTGTAAGATCTGTTTTGGGAGTGCAACTCGAGCTGGATCGGTTTTAAATCAGGTGTGAATACGCTGAATTAGATGGAAACCGGATCAACCTGTCTGAATTTCTCATTGGCTGCTGAAGTAAACATTTTCTCAACTTTGGTTGCATGACGGATCTGTATTTGCATCTGAAACCCTTGTGTCTGTCTTCTCCATCACGCTCATTAAAATCGCTGGGTTTCTGCTGCTTCCTAGCGCGCAGGTGCGCAAACACTGTGTCTGCCCCAGATGAAAGCAACGTGTCGTAATGCATCAAAACTAAATCGCTCCCATTAAAATCAATGAAGCTGTCTGCGGCAGACGCGTCCACTGTGCCGTGTTTCTATTTTTGACATAAATAATGCAATGATGTGTGAAATCCAGCCCTTACCTTTACATCAATCTTTCTGTGGGTAAATTCTCCCAATTACACGCATAGCTCAAAATAGAAGTTCTTCAGGGGCTTTTTGTAGCACCTTGAGTATGGCGAAGAACCCTTTTCTTATTAAGAACTATTTTAGGCTCTAGAGTGTGTGGTTATGTAGAGAATAAAGTTTCTAAGGGTTCCTCAGATCTGTGTCTTGGGTTCTGAAACATTTGGGATGCTGGTTGAAAGTCTCTTCACATCCTGATAGCATTCACTAAGTAAAGTGGTTTAAATATATTTATAAATATCTACGTCTTCTATGGAAGGGACAGTGTCCATAGAATGTTCGTCCAATCATTGCGTATCTCCGTGCACCACGTTCATGTGTTGGAGGAGGCGTGGCTTTGGAGAGCGCTCTGAAGGGAGGGTAGGATCTTATCATTTCAAAGCTCGCCTGCTGTTGCTAGCCTCTCCAAAATGTCCTGCCTTACCTTCACAATGCAATGGATTATTTTGTGAGTAACTGGAGAGAAAATTTCTTTTGTGGGACCTTGATAGGATGAACAATAGATCACATGGGTCGAACTCCTCCGGGGCCCGAAGTCAAATCTCTCTCTCTCTGTCTCTCTTTCTCTCTCTCATTAGTGCCTTTGAGAGATATGACACAGGAATGGATGCTGATGCAATTACAGTGAAACTGATTGAAGGAAGAGGTCAAATTATCACAGCAGTGATTGTCCTTTGTCTGAACGAGGAGTGTGACATTCTGCAGTGATTAACGTGTCAGAGAAGAAGAAGAGCGCGACGTGCAGACGGTCTGCCGAACGCTCTGCTCTGATTATAATGTCACGCTCATCCACTGTCATGCCTCCCGTTTGATTTGAAGCGGTGACTCTGTGATCATGTGCATGGCAGTCAGATCCAGTGTGGGTCATTTTGCTCCACTTCTTCTGCAGCGCTGTATGGGTGGGCTGGGTCAATAACTTAGTTTTGATGTGGCGATGGACTGATATATCGGTTAGCCCGACTAATTGACTGATATTTGGTCATTTTAATTTAATTTAAATTACAATATCCAGCTGAATGTATATTTTCCTTATCAGATAACCACTTACAAAAGAATAGACAAGTGAGAAAGTAATTAAAATATATATTATATAACATCTGTCTAACCCTAATCTATCTGTCTGTCTGTCCATCTATCTATCATCCATCCATTTCATGCCCTCAACTCCAGCTGTATTTCATGGTATATATATGTATATTTGGATATATACATATTTTATGTACATCATTTTCCTTTACATATATTAAACAAAATGGTACTATTTTTATTTGGCGCTGACATCATCTGTGCACCATAACAGAACTCACAGGATGTGATTTTCAGGTGGACCTTTAGACTTCCGTTAAGCATGAACATGCTCACCCACACGTGCACACCCTCTCGCACATACACATGCACGTGCACACACACATTTCAAGAGTTTTCTGGCCCAGTAACTCAAGGCTGTAGTGGCGTCACATGGGAGCTGTCCAGCACATGTGGTGCTGAAACAGTGTGACTGTGCATTCAGATGGATCCTCCCATAAACACTCACTGGTAGATGCGCTCACACACACACACACACACACGTGTGTCTTTACCCTTCACAGCTGTGAAATATTGATGAGAGACTCATAATGGTATGAGCTGAGCCTGTGTGAGAATCTCACGCATGAATTATGAAGACAAGACCGTGACCGTGTGTGTGCTCAAAAGTGAACACATTAATATTAAATGGCCAAAATTAGACAGCCTGTCACACACACTCAAACACTTTAGCATTCACTTATAGATTACAGTCGCACAAAACCTACACTATGTGTAGAATGGAATGCACTTACCTATATAGTATATTTATGTTGTATTTATATAGTATATTTATATTGTATTTATATAGTAGGTAGTGTGTATAGTGTAGTGTTATACATGTATAGATGCTAATGCACCACAAATATCATACAGAAGCATTATTAAACCAACGTTCATCCATCTTGAGATGATCGTTACCATCAAGTTCACATACTTCAAAGATAGTATGTGTAGTAGGGCAGCATGGAATTTTGAACACAGCCCAGAGGCATTCTTCAGAACCACTGAGTTCTATCTGCTGGAACTGAGCCAGTGAGCAGCTAGCTGTAAATTATAACATTACCCATAATTCCATGAGGCTCACATATCTACAGCACCACATCACATCAATATCGTCCTTAAATCCATGTTTTATTGCATGTATTAAACGCGTGTTTAATAAAGTACTTATTTGCACTGGGCTTTACCACACTGCTCTGAGTTGACCAAATGATATTTAATTGCCATTTATTAGCAGCTTAGGTATATATTGTGGAGATGTGTCTATTAATAACAATTAATGTGTAGAACAGGGTTTAGGTAAGTGTGTGTGTAATATCTTGGTTTATTAATTGTGCTGTTTAAGTCTTCCTAGCTAATGGGGAATGTTCTAAGAGCGTTGGCTAACATTTTTTAAAGTTCTTTGTTATCAAAGCGTCCTTGCAGTAACGTTAGCCGACCTTTTGTAACGTTATAAATCATATCTATCAAAAACGTTATTCTTAAGTAGTTAGTGGAACATTTTAAAAACATTGCAGAATCGCAAAATGCTTGAATAACGTTCCAATAGCCAGGCAATAATGTTAATACAGTTTATAAAAAACTGGCCATTCTAAATGTTCCTAGAACTTTAAAAATAACATTTAAATAGAAACGTTAAGGGAAACATTAGGGAAATGTTCTTACAGCCTAAAATTGTTAGGGGCATCATTGGTTATATGCATGTTTATGGAGTCCAAAACTGTGTGGCACGTGTTCCTTGCTGTCTGCCGTTTACGAGTCAGCGGCTTTAAAAGACTCACTGAAATAAATTCTCAAAAGAAATTAACCTCATATGAAGCAACACAAACACATGCTCCGTATATGAGAAGCACAGTGGACAGTTGCTTCCTCTAGAGTTTGCATTGACGCATCTGTGTTTGTGTGCCCTACAATGCTGTCTAGGTAGGAAGCACACTAAGTATTGGAACAGAACTATTATCTTCACTCTCGAAACAAAGCCTGAGTCTGAGAGTTTTCGCAAGACTGTTGGGCCAGACTGCTGTGTGTGTGTGTGTGTCCTGTGTGTGTGTGTGTGTGTGTGTCTATTA
>JAZGTJ010004741.1:0-29741 GCA_036877575.1 Botia almorhae
TGTATATTGTTATTCATTAGGATAACGAGAAACTTTTTCTGTTTTGCATCATAATAAGAATTTGAGTGAGGTGGAAAAATGTCATGAACTTTTAATTTGGCATCTTTATTTATGCAAAACAATTTATTTTATTTAAAAACACCATGCACGTGTAATTCTTTAACATACATACACACATACAGATGTACAAAAATGCAGTGTAAATGCACTACACAATGACAAGAAGGAAGCAATAAAAAAAACGAAGGCTGTTAAAAGTCAATTATTGCAGGAAAAGCCATAGGGGGCATGTCCCTGTGTTTTCAACACATATTTACAATTACACAAGCACAAAGCCTTTGTTCCCCAGACAGGAAGCAGACAGGGTCATTATCATAACCACAAGGTTCCAAAAAAACAGAATGTTTTATACACTTAAACTCTGCTACATGCATGAATAAGGGAAACTGGTCAACTCTAACTTCTCGTGCATGCAAAGTTTGATGACAACAATGCTACAGTACAGTAAAGCACAGATACAGTAAAATCTTGCAGTGAGATAAACCACTTCACATGCTGTGCGAACCTCAGAGGAAGCCACAGTCTTCTGCTAAACCACTAAAGTGCAATAATGCACATTATTAAGAGGAAGTCTGTAAATAATCACTGAAATCTTGCAACCTGGATGGAAGCTTTTAAACTTGACTAAAAGATTGGTGGATATGTGAGCCATTTTACACACTGCTTACTTGTTTACGTCAAACTCATTGTTAGCCTCAAGTCTTAGTCCTAATGGATGTTCTTAGAAGTTCTTGGGACCATGAGTTGAGGGAGTTAATGGAGCTGTGACACCCGATCAACTTATCAAAGTTATGAACGACAATGTGAATGAAGATTACAACTAAAGGTCAATGAAAAAACTGGCTAGCGTGATGCTAGTTTTACCACTAAGCAATAACTGATGGAGCTCACCATTACTGTGGCATCATCAAAGGCTTAGGCAGTCAGTCACTCTGCATGTCACTCATATGACCTTAATAAGCTACAGTGTGGACAAGATTTCATTTCGATAGTTATGCTCTGGCTAACTTCGAGTTTGGTTTTCTTGGTTCTTCGGTCTGGACCAAAAGACAAAAAAATACATTTAGCCCTGGTTCACTTTGCATTCACACTGACATTTTTGGAACCAAACCTAAAGACACCTAGGCTAAGGATAAGGCCTCAATCCGATTGGTCGGCTTATGTGACTTATATGACAACTAATGTGATATTAAGGGTCACATCTTGGGACACAACATCCAGATTTGGGATTGTTTAGATGTCTTTGGTGCCGTTTGACTGAAATATAAACACGATGAGGGGAATCGGTCTGGTTGCTTGGTTTTAGCTGCACTGAACTTCACTCTGTTTAGGGAAGTATTTTCATACTTACCGGCACCTCCACAGACTGCAAATTGAGGTCACAAGGCGGTTTGAGGGCTTTAGGACGGGTGGCCAGCCAGTAGGTGGTGATGGCAGCGAAGGCGCCCATGCCCATGAGAGTGTTGGTGGGTAAACTGCGCACATACTGCCTCAAATCATCCAGCTCTGGTATCCGCAAGTGGCGGATCAGATCCTGGGCCTGCATCACTCCGCCTGAGTGGGAACAGCTTTATGTAAAGCCCTGACGTCTGTGAGCAGAAACAGAGAGAGAAGACTTAGTGGGACACTTTCTTATGGAAAAACAAAACAGATATCCTCAGGAACAGCAAAGTATTTGGAAAAGCACTTCTACTAGGATTTTAAAAGGGGATCAGTGCTTTAAGATCTACCTAATCTAACATAATAGATCAATCTAACATAATTATTCTTAAAAGATCAATTTCTTTCTTACCTTTTTTATTGTCTAAAAAGTAGTCTACTACTATAGTCTACTACAGAGAATTCTAAAAGATGTGAAAGGTGATTTTGGAATCATACAGGTAAAAATGTAAAGCCGGCAAATATTTACATTTATGCATTTGGCAGACGCTTTTTATTCAAAGTGACTAACATTGCATTATACTATACGTTGTTTCTGAGTATGTGCAATCCCTGGGATCGAACCCATGACCTTGGCGTTGATAACGCCATGCTCTAACCACTGAGCTACAGGAAAGCGCTATTTACATTGAACACAACTGGTAAAAAACAAAACGGTATTGCCGCCATATTGTAAACAATCTCCCAATCTAGCTAGCCTTTATTGAGTGATGGCTTTATTTAGGCATATTTAGGCTCCATTTTACTATATTTGAATAAAACAGCTAATGTAATAAAGCTTTTGAAAATATGATAAACATTTTGAAGGTTTCAACATTTTTTAAAAGTACAAAAATATCTTAGCTCCACACCATATTTTGTAACATATTCACCTATTTTAAAGATCTTTTATTCTTGTCTTTCTCTCTGTCTTGTTCAAGCTAGCTCTGTATAAGCAGAGAATAGAGTTCTCTGTGCTTATAACAACAAACTGTGGCTTTCCTGTAGCTCAGTGGTTAGAGCATGGTGTTAACAATGCCAAGGTCATGGGTTCGATCCCAGCAATTGCACATACTAAGAAACAATGTAAAGTATAATGCAATGTAAGTCGCTTTGGATAAAAGCATCTGCCAAATGCATAAATATAATAAAATATAAACTCAATAAATATTTAATATGCTTCAGTCCACAGGCTCCAGTAGTGCTCTCTCTGTACAGCCTCTGCTCATGTGTGTATGTGGACTAATTACAGACAGCACGAGAAGCCCTCATTCAGTGGAGATCTGACTTGATTTTATCACCTTCACACTAAAGAAGGAAATCTTCATTTTAAAGCTGATGGCTTACTGGACCAATGAAGCATTTTGCCAATTAAAGCTGATCATTTATTTTTAGCCTTACCAAAGCGTGAAAATTAGCGATAAAGCCTGTGAATTACTGTTAATGTCCTGTTGATAATATGGCAGAGCCCTTCAGGGGTCTGTGTGATGTTGACCTGCTCAAATGCCAAATGCTAACTTATCACCTATATCTATAAATACACCGCTGTTGTTCCATATGGTGCTGATTATCTGATGTTAAGAACAAGGGCAGAAGACTGTCAAGAATGTTAGTAACTAATGGTTTCCTTATAATGGAATCGCACATTACATGTACTATAGTAATACCAGTAGTACATTATGCATAATTACACGTAACTAACCCTAAATCAAACCCTAATCCATACCTTAAGCCCACTTGCTCAAGGGCACTTCAGTTGCAACCCCCAGTGCTGGAATCGAACCAGCAACCTTCTTATTACTAGCCCAACTCACTAACCAGTAAGCCACAACTGCCCCTATACAGTATACTGTAACAAGTACACCTTAAAATAAAGCGCAACCAAAAAACAACACTTTTGCTGTGTATTACTAGGTGTAAGTCTCTTTGAATAAATGTGTCGGCTAAATAGAATAAAATATCAAATGTTTTTAAAACGTTAGTTTATTTGCAGCACTAATATTTAGTACTGTTTTTAATTACACTGTACAAAAGGTCACCTTATAAAACCTTAAAAAACAATTTAACAAAGGCTTGATGCTAGATAATAAAGTAGATCCATTTTACTGTTTCTCACAGTGTCAACTTTTTCCTCTGACCTCACAGCACCTCTGCCCTTGAACAGCACAGCAACACACAAACACACACACACAGTATACTTGTATACATTTACCTTACTAACTAAAGGAGGATGTTTATAATTATTTATAATACTATTTATAATTAGTAGACCTACAGATCATTTTTAGTCCTAACCCTACCCCTAAAACAAATTCTGCATTTCTATAGCAATAAAATAATATAAATAAAACATTATTTACTTTATTTATGAATCATGTTTACCTTTGAGAACATGCCTACGGGAGGATTTGTAATGAATACACACACTGGTGACTTCACTTAACAACACTTATGTGACACCAAAACTGACAAACAAACATTAATACTTACTGTACTGCTCTAGCTGAAAAATGCTGTGCCTTAAGGATCTTTTAATATTGTCCTTGATTATGTGTCTTTTAAGAGCCGCTGCCTGCACGTATCAACAGTATGTTGCTGTAGTTAAACTGACCTATCAAGCAGTGCTAAAGGAAACTATCGGCTATGAATAGTAGAATGACCCTCACATACAGCAATACCATGTATCTCTCTCTCTTTCCCTCTCTCCGCTATTTAACTCTTTCTTTGTCCTGACTTATTAGTCGTAAGTCTCTTCTTCCTGCTCTATGGATCTCCAATGACAGATTAAATATGTTTCACCTGTTGTCTCTATATGTCATTTAGTGTGTTTTTATGTAAGTGTGTGCATAAGTGAAGTGGGTTTTTAAAAATGCTTTATGGAGATACTGGCATCCCACACCAACACAAACACGGCAAACGCTTTTATCTCAGAAACGCAATCACACAGCATCTACAGCACAGCGTGTATCCCAAACAAAGACACGAGGGCTGACGCTGCTGCGTGTGTGTGAAATTCCAGCAGGACGACACCATGGCTGATAGTAGTGTGGCAGAAATCCTCTGATAATCAAACACAACACAATAAGTCTCACAGATAAAGAGATACAGACATTCCACATGTGGCAGGAAGTTAAGATATTTATATGACTGAATTTAATATTAAAAGAGAGAAAAGCTGTATATTTTCTGTTTTAAACATAAATATAAGCAAATGTTCAGTTAAACATGTAGTTATTACAACATTAAAATGAATATTTTAATATATATAAATGTGTTCAAATATATACATAATACAAAAAATATACTTTTTCTTTTGATTTTAAAGTGACCTTGACATTTATATTTTGAAGAAGCAACGATCCAACACTCATACGCACAGTTTATGTAAGTCATTGAATGTGTGTGTGTGTGTGTGTGTGTGTGCCACTGCAGTAGTGATTGTGTAAGAATGAAGTGTGTATCATTCATAACGACGTGTGCATATGCACACAGGAGACGCCTCTGAGAAGTTTAAAGTGACTGTGTGTGTAAATGTTTGTTCCATAAACTGTGTGTGTGTGTCTGGGTCACAAATGGGAAATGTTGCGCTGGTCATATGACGGGTTTGGCAGCATTTGGCCTCCAAGTGAAACCCAACCTCCCTCCATACTTGGACTGTAAAAAGCACAAACCAATGACAGAGCTACACTTACAATCACCCCACAGAGAGTGAGACAGAAACAGATAGAAAGACAGACAGAACGTAACCTCGGCTTCTCAAAAGTTGTTCTTTCATGTCTCATTAGACTTCCAGTTTTCAGTGGTTTCGTTTAAGCATCAACTTTGTTGTTTAGGATAAATAATAATAAAAACAGAGTCAGAAACTGTCAATTTATTCTTGAGAGAATTTTATAAGAAATGGTTCATTCATATTGGACTATCTGACTTTATATTTCACACTGGTAAATCTTTTTATTGGTATCTTGGCAACTCTGATAAACAGCACAGTTTGAGACCCTGTTGAGATCTGTTTTAAATTGAGAACCCAGGACAGAAACATCACAGATGAGAATCTCCATCAAATCTTCTGATATGAAAGAATAAAACCTCTGAAATGGTTTTTCAATACTGCTTTTCATTTAACCGTATTGCTGTCTAGCAGAAACAACTGAGAAATTAACAAGATCTCATTTGTAATGTTTCTATACATGGTGGGAAACCAGAAAAGAACAAAACACGGGAATCAAGAAACAGACAATACACAGAAATAAGCGCAAGATTTATCATTTATCATTATGGGGCATTTATAGGGAAAGTTCTCTAAAGCACGTCATCACATAAGTAAATATCAATAGAAAAGAGAGGAAGGGAGAAAGAGAGAAAGAGGGCAGAACAAACAGCTGTTCTGTCCGACAAATAAAACACAAGATGCCAAACTCATGACACACTCCATTTACATGCATATAAATGCCACGCTCAATGTTTCCTGGTCCAAGCACATGTATATTTTAGTTGTGTAAAGCTTTCTCTTCTGTTGAACAGTGAGGTGAGGATCTCACTCACTTCTGGTTAACAATGTCAACTGACCCCTTAACTTCACTTTATGACAAAACAAGCTGTAAACCCTACAAATAAAACAATATTAAATTGTTAACAGCTTATGGTATTTACAAAACCATATTTTACACATAATACGTTTATTAAAGTCAGTAGCCATTTTGTTTTCCTAATGTTGCTAGTGACCTCATATAAATGAGTTTACATGTTAAAATAAAATTCAATAAAAACTATAAGCACAGCTACTTAATAGTGCTCTTACATAAACTGGGCCTACATCTATCAATAGCAAGAAGCAAATTATGGTTTTGTCAAACTAAAAAATAACAGCTAGAACAACAAAAGAAAAGCCCTTCAGTAAATTTTACCCCAATGTCCCGCTTCAAAAGGAAACAGGTCAACAGCGAAATTAAGCAATTTGTGGGATTTTTATGATTTTTCAGTAAAGTTCCGCTTTTCAAAAAACTCCTTTGTACTTTAGACACAAACATGAAAATTAAGACCAGCAAACAAGACAAACTGAACATCTGGCATCCAAATTGAACACATAGTGTTTAAGCGTTCACATTTAGACATATTATTTTTGAACACGGATTGCAATGAAAAAGTGTAGTTTTAAATATTCTCCATGGTTAGTGAAGGCATGGTAGCAGCTGTTAAACTATTCATGGACTGCCTGAAGGAGAGAGAGCTAAAGCTGGCTGATCTATACATAGACTGAACTACTGACAACAGCATCTACGTATTAATAATCAGAGTAAGTCAATGAGCATTGGTAACCTAGAGCCTGAGCTGCACATGAGATCGGCCATCATAGTAAGACAACTGAACTATCCATCATACAGACCTCAAATTATACTTAATTTACTAATAACAGGGCCTAAAGTTACCGAAGGAACATACACACAAGCTATAAAGGCTAGAGGGAGAATTCAAGAGAACATTGATATTAAGCAGCTAGTTTGTGGTAGCTGATGCAATAAATTTACATTTTACAATTATTCATTCAGCAGACGTTATATCCAAAGCGACTTACAAATGAGCATTTAACATTTTGCCTTCAGGGCCAAATGAACTTATTGTGCATTTCGAGATGTATTACGTTTGAACCTCTCTCTAGATTTCATTCCACGTCGTTTTTTATCTTTCATAAACTAGAATTAAGATGCTCCAGGCTATATTGTGGCCTAAAAAAGGGCTTGGTCACATTTGAACGCTTTGTTCTACAGGTCGAACCCCACCTTAAAAATTCTAAAACAAGTTTAAAGACACAGCATCACACAATACAAGCAACCCTCTGTGGAAGAACAGAAGGCGATTTTGCTCTTTGTGAGGGGAAAGGCTAAAACGTGAAATTGATACTAATTTCAAAATCTGAAATTTGAAACAGGCTGACCAACAAGCATCTTTTTGTTTGTTATTAGGTCAAAAATATTCACTTAAAGACAGTTGATTGGCCTAACTCTCTTACAGTGGTTTTTCACTGTAGCAGTGAAAAAATAGCACTTATTCACTGTTGCCTCTTAATGTAATTAAAGTTGCTTCCTTGTCCTCATTTGTAAGTCGCTTTGGATAAAAGCGTCGGCTAAATGACTAAATGTAAATGGTTTTCATTGGTAACCAGAAAAACAGGTGTTTATATTAACATCTCCCCTTTTACCTCAATACCTTTGTAACTATTGTAACGGATATTAAACCACAAGAAAAGATAGAGAATTATGTGTGAAGTGGCAAGGCTACAGGCTTTCCTGACAGAGAGGGTTAACAGGACCACAAAGACAGAAGATGCATAACAAACTGCCTTCCTGATGAAAAGGGGAAAATAGAAAACCACATAACCTCAGACTACTAGACTGCCAAAATTCCAAACATTCCGACCTCCAGAGCGTGTCTGCTGCTGATATTCCACATCTCCGTGACTTCTAAGAAATTGTAACATCTGCTGTTCAAATCGTAATCCCACGACACCATAACACACAATTTCTCTTTGTTGTACACAAACAGTGGCATACAGCAATATGTGTATTAAAGAGCTATGATGAGGAAAATTATACAGCCATGTCTTACATAAAGCAGACAGGCTGTAAGAATAGTCTCTTACAGGAAGATTAGTACAAAATACTGAAAATAAACACAAAATTGGTTGGACAGTCTTTGCCAGAATTATGCCCATTCACACCCCATTCAATACATAAACAAAAACAAATTACATACGCATACTTCTTCTGAGAAAGTGAAGATTACCCCACAAAAAGCCCATCATCTTATTGCATCAACCTGCGATAGCAGGTCTGCATGTCACAATCAACCTGTTGCATAACCACGCTCTATTCAGACGCGTTATATCTTTAAACTTTTAATAGATTAATCAACACGCTAGTTTTACATCACATTCATTTTAGGTCGTGCATTCTTATGTTTTGCGCATGAAATCTGGTGCGTTATTTAAATGAACCCAGTTTTTAATAGCGCTAAATTGCCTGTTTAGGGTGCCATGTGTCAGAGGCGGTTATCTGGACAAGCAAATCGGAGGTTCAATGACAAGAGTGATGAAGCAACATGCCGCGGACAAGGGGTGCATTGTCTCCCCATCCGATTCCGTTCTGTATTAGCTAATTAACTAACAATAGCGAGCGCGGGTCATACGCTGAGAGCGCTGACAAGTCTCCAAACGCAGCCCATCTCCGCCCCTCTCTTTGTCTCCGATCTTCACAGTGAGCCCCGCGTAACTTCAGCCATCTCTAATAGCGTTCAAAGAACCGTGATGAAAAGGGGTGATGAGATGCTGCGTGTATTTCTTATCGAGCGACTATTCATCTAATCGTGACGTGTGGACGCGCTCTTCCTCGCACCCTTTCCAAACCAACGCACAGCCTGATAACACATTCCTAGACTGTGTGATGACGTGCCGTCATCTAAACATTAAATAACATGCATGAGTCTGAGCGAATAAATCGATACAATAACGTGCTTTTCTGTATAATGCGTTTATTAGGCACAGCTGGGAATTTAAACTCGTTATGCAACCGCGTATTTTCAACCCCTAGTTTATATCAAATAATTTCAGCCAAGATTAAAGGAGAAAAGCACAAACCTGTATGGTGCAAACGCAGCGTCCACACAGCTGTTTTTTAGAGACGGATATGGCGCTCCGAGCTGTCTTTAGATAGGAAACCGGTCGCTCTACCAATCAGAATTCCCCTCACATTTTTGGACGCGTATGAATTGAAAGAATGCTTTTCATTGGTCCATATTTATGAAATATTTGCATACGCACTGTTGTGATGTTGATAAACATTATGATGTTATAGCATTTCCATAGCATTCACGTCATAAGGACACAGCTCTGAGTACTAGGTGATCATAAATATGAATAAGTGGTTTAGGGATAATATAAAGTATGTGTTGTTGTGTTTATTTTAATCTCTTATTATTTTAAAATTGTAATCGTTTGTCAAAACAATGTATCAACATCAAGCTGTGAATTGCGTAGTACAAAAATATTATTGGCACAATATTAGTTGATTTAAGATTGTATGTACAAACGATTCTTCAAACGTCCATAGGAATTCATGTTATACTTACCTACATCACTTTACTACACGTACTCTATATGGCTCTATATGGCGCCCTCTAGTGAGCAATGGGGTGTCTTGATATCACGGCGATATTTTTAAAGACAAATTTATGAGGAAGCACGAAACACACAGTATAATTTATTCAGACCATTATAAATAATTCAGTGAATTATACATTTGTGTTAGATTTTAGACTATTGGTTTTTTAAATTTTTGGGTATTATAGATGCTCTATTGTGACGCTTGAACAATACGGAATGTCTCGTGTGAAGTGATGCAGAGGAGACTCACGGTGGCGCGCGAAGCTAAAGGATTGTGTGCGTCTCTGGCCTGAGGTCGCCACGGGTCACCGCCTGTTGCATGACAACACATCGTCCGAAGGATCAACATTTTTTCCCATCAACTTAGGATTTTTAAATCTCCTATACGTGCACAGCACGTTATATAATTTATTTTACTGCTAGTATTCAAAAAGTAGTGGATCACTAAATATAACAACTAAAAGTTAGATTTAGTTGTAATCATATCAATAAATAGTAATAATATACATTTCTAAGCATTCATGTAAAAGTTTTGATGAAATCTCCAAACGATGGCGCTTTGGAATTAGCAAATTAAAACTAATACAACTTTTAGGAGTTTGACAAAAGACATCGGTGGACAATTTGTTGTGTTATGTTCTGTGAACGTATGAGTAAATTATTATTATTAATATCCCACGCAAACATTAGAAAATAAACATGTTTTCGGTGATGGTGCGTCTTCCTAGGTTTCAAAATAGAGAAAAACGGCTTGGAAAGACAGTAAGACAGGGCAATGGGCAGGACTTATCAAAATCACCCCTAAATGCTTTGCCTTAGCAACCCCTCACACAAGTGAAAGCATTCGCTTCTGTCCGAAAACGAAAGCCGCAGACTGGTTAGTCCCTCTGTGAAAAGTCTTGGTTGGTTAGGATATAAGGCGAACTGTACTGCTGTAATCAGGGTGACATGCATGACTGCGCTCGTCTAATTCTCTTTCACATGGAGAGATCCTTACAGACGGAGTTCAGCTTTCAGGTAGCCTCTCTTTAAAACGCTGATCCCTATACAGAACCATGTTTGGACAGCTTTAAAGTGTTCTATGGAACCGCCATGAAACATTGATACGACAATTAGCAGCATTTTTGACTTTTATGAGGAAAATATTTTTACACAGACAGATTGTTTTGGTGTTATTAAAATTAACATTCTTTTTCATGAAGTGTTTGAATGTCTTTAAATCATAATTTTATATTAATAAATTAGGAGAAAACATATACTGTACCAATATGATTTATTCATGGGGACTTAATAATAACTTGGTTTTTAATTACTAGTTTAAAATAATTACTTAGTTTAAAAAATGATTTTAAATAACACACGACTGTCATAAATATCTTTATCGTGAACATATACACATCGACATAAACACAAAAAACGCATGCAGACTCTCAATGATAACAAAACATACAAATGATAATAAGACATGGCTGTTTTCTAATAATATATCATAGTATCACAAATATCAAGTTTGAGAGCTTATAAATACACGTGAATAATTATAATAAATATTAATAAGCCTAATCATAAACGTTTGTGCATCAATGGTGACATTTGTAATTGTTGCACCATTAGCGACACAAAACGAGAAATAAGAGAAACACAATTTTTATGTAAATGCCCAGCAATATTTTACGCAATAGTATATTCGGAATAAAGTCATACTGTTCGAAATGAGACGCGTGAGATCTTAAAACGCAATTTAAAAAAATAGTATTTAAAATGGCGCTAAATGTGGAATGAACTTGTTGCTTAGGTTCACGTTTCCAGATAAACATAAAAGCAATACATCAGCTTGTTTTATACATAGATAAAAAACAGTCGCTTTGCAGAACTTCAGGACCCGAAAGAAAGTCACACGGTTTGTTGTGTCGGCTCCAAAGACGTTTGCATAAAATCTGTGGTAAATTCAACAATAAAAGTAATGGGATTTTATGCTTTAGTCTACTTCACTGGAGCTTTAATTCTCTAAAAATCCCAAAGAAAAAAATGCCCACATCTTTGATTTTTCCCTTCACGATACGCACACGATCTTGTACTTTAAACCATGTCCAACCTTCAGGATTAAAACGTTCCCACTAAAAAAATCAGAAGAACCAGTCGTTTTGGCGCATGAAGTCTGAGGCTGGGTGAACACAATAAACCTGTTGTTAACCTTGCTGTGAAAATATGTTTGATGAAAACAGACAATTGTTGTATGAAATGTATTCAAGTATAAAATAATGCCTTTTGTTGAACACAAACTTGAGCAATGTGGGTGTACAAAAGTCCCCTGTGGTATGAATTGCGCTTTGGCGTCGCCACTTGGCGCGTTACCCAGACCCCTCTATACGCGATTGTTTCTTTCTTTCTAATGACATTTACCGGATCAAAACATGCTGTTAATTCGATCAGAAAGCTTCACCCTTCACAACAATACCAGAATAATTTCTCCCAAAGTTTGTTAAGTTGACCGAAATTAGGCAAATAAATAGGGGTCTCCAGGCGCAGGTGACGGAGAATAATGCGCGTCAGGGCCAGCTGCATTCTTCTTTATTTCTCCTTTTCTTTCACTGCATTATTAAAATTTAGGCCAATGAAACTATTCATTCCGCTCAATAGACATTTTCTTATAGGATAATAGGATACAAATTGAGCCCCTCTGAAGGGAATCCAGCGTTGGGTAACCCTCGTGTGCCAAAGACGGCTGGAGTCTCTAACATGGTCGGAGGGGCCGCTCGTGTGCCAGGCCGGGTCCCCACACCTGCCGAGGCCTCTAACAAAACTGGAGAATCTAAACAAAAACCCAGCCGTAGCCCATGAAAGATTGACGTGTCACCAAGTCTTGTGAGAAACGCCGCGAACAAACGGGGGACTCCGTCTCCAAAAGGTCTCCCCTGAACTCGGCGGAACAGCCTATTATGTGCTTACTTAATTACTATAATAACAGTAGACAGGCTTTAAACCTGAGACTGGCTTTGGGTGGAAGTTAAGATCGCTTGCTGGGACCCATAAACAGGCGATCATGTGAGAAACGCGACGTGGAAGAGAAAGCGACGCCTTGCTCAAGGGGCTTTGTTTTCATTGCGCGCACTGCGCTCGCGAGGCTCCTGTGGGCATCTCGGTTCCCATCTATGGCAGGGGCTGTTACTATGCAAATAATATTCTACAACTCATCACGTGTCTTTAGATAGGCCACGTGGATTAACAAAGTAGGTCTGCCCCCCGCTAGCCCACAGCTTCAGGTTTTACTATTTCTTTAACTGATCCTAAGTGCACACATTAACCAAAAGCTTGCCTTTAATCCTATGGAATAATTTAAGGCAATGAATGCGCTAGTCCCTAAAGCGAACGCTTTATAAACGGCTGCTTCCAGTGCTGCTCATCTCAGTTTCAAGCGTGTGGGCAGAGGAGGACATACATAGTCCTTATATAATATTTGAAGTTTCACAACTTTCCATAGTTTTTAACCATGATGGCGTCAAAGATGAAGGACCGCAAGGTATGTGGATACTTTCCTGGCGCACACTCGTCCAATAATTACATACAGATAACGTACTCTGTTTGTTTTAAATTAGCTTATTATTATTTCTGACTTTTTATTTAATGACATTTTTATAGTTTTTTTAGAATGGTACAATAATAATCTAGCCTACAGCTCCAACACTGCTTGCGCGCCGTTTTCAGAAAAAGTGCATTGTGCATGGTGCAGTACAACATATTACTTAATTTTTTGGGCATCGAGTAAAAAAAACCCCATTTAATTTCAGTATTTATGTTTTAAAATGAGGAATTAAATGGATGGTTTTACTCGGGTTAAGAAGGTTTTTCTATTAATTAAATACTAGTGCAGACGCAGTTAGCGCGGGGCAGCGAGAGCTAAGCGGATCTCCACAGGAGATATTGCTGATTAAATATAATTTAGTGTATGATATTTCAGCAAATGAACAAGTTATCTTCCAATGTTTTATTAATATTACCATTTACAAGTGTTAATTGCTTTTTTTGGTATCCTTAGTCCATTTAACGTTAATTGGGAAACGTCTCCATCACGGAACCATGCTTACCCAACTGTGTGTTTGATAACTTACTATGTTCCAATTTCCACAGAAAACTCCTGTTTCTCATAAAGTTATTGAAAAGAGAAGAAGAGACAGAATCAACCGATGTCTAAACGAGCTGGGAAAGACGGTCCCCATGGCACTAGCTAAACAGGTGCGCAAATTATTTATTAAATTTGTATTAAATGGTTTGTGAATGCGCTAGATATTTGGCGACTTGTCTGACAGACGAGTGTTGTGTTGTATTAAAACAGAACTCTGGGAAACTCGAGAAAGCAGAAATCCTGGAGATGACAGTACAGTATCTACGAGCGCTCCATTCTGCAGACTTCCCGCGCGGGAGAGAAAAGGGTACGACAAGTATCAACAAGTCATTGAACATGCATACAAATAAGTAAGATACGAACAGAAATATCAAACAAAAATCTCGCTCACTACTTTGTTTGTTTTCTTAGGAGAACTGCTGACAGAGTTTGCAAATTATTTTCACTACGGGTATCACGAGTGCATGAAGAACCTCGTTCACTACCTGACCACTGTGGAGCGCATGGAGACCAAAGACACTAAGTACGCACGGATCCTTGCGTTCCTGCAGTCCAAAGTCGTTACCGAGCCCGTGTTTGGAGCTTTAGGTACCATCTCACCAGACCCTGCAGATATCCTATGCCAACTGGAGTACCAGAGTCCAAGCCCGACGGAGTCAATGTTCCAGCAAAGCCCACCCGGACACTTTTCCTGGCACAGTTCGGCGCGGAGCCAAACGCTCGCGTATCCAGCAGTGTCTCAGCACAGCGGATACTTATCGCCGGTCCAGGGACTAGATCATCATTATATGAACCTCATAGGGCATTCGCACCATAACGCCTTCAGCTTACACAATGCACAACACGCTGCTCTGTAAATACAACTGCATCTGTCCTTAATATATGTGTACATGTATAATTTTAATATGTAGATATTGAATTAAATAAATGACGTTTGAATATGATTCTGTTTTGTTGGTGTGGACATGAAAAGAATTGGTTTGTTTCTGTGTTTTTTATTTAAGAATAAGGGAAAGTTGTTTTTCAGTCAATGATATCAAAAAAACGAATTACAACAAACTTTAAACGTAGTCACTAAAAGAAAATCAATTCAACTTTGCGCAATGAAAAACTTGGCATACAAACATCATAATGTGAATTTGATGTGAATATACGAAAACATTATTTTTATATAATTTAAATAGTTGCCATTTCCAGAGAAAATCACACTTCTTAATATGTTTTCACCCGATTTCAGTGATATATGTTCTGACTGTTACTCAGCAAACAATTTTAGGTTGTAAGAATGTTTCCGTAACGTTTTCATTAAGCAACAAAAATGTTGAAAACGTTGTTTTGAAAGTTTTAGGACCGTTCAAAAGGTTCAGTTTTGTAGACGTTGTATTAACATTGCTTGCTTATACGTTACACAAGCTACGTCTACGTTTTTATTCTGTAACGTTTTTAAACGTTCCATTAACTATTTGAGAATAACGTTTTTGATTTATAATATATAACGTTAGAAAAATGTTGTACTAACGTTACTGCAAGAACTTTTTAATAACTTTGAGAGAGAACTTTTAGAGAACATTAGCCAACATTGTGAGAACGTTCTCTGTTAGCTGGTAGGTGTTGTGATTTAGGTTCTCATCCTCCTGATCAGTGCACTAGACTGTATCTGTAAGATTAACACTTAGTGTAATGGTCTACTGGTCTGAGACCTCTTGATTGACAATAAGCCTCTTCTTAGGAGAATCCATTTGGCCACAAACTCCGCCCCCCATCCTGCTTCAGTGTCTCTTCCACCTATATTTAAATAGAATGCAAATATCAAATCAGATGCGCAAATACTTTTTTTTGGGAGGGGCACACGACTGGTAAATCCATGTTTTAATACGAGGTTTAATGAGACAGCATAAACAGATATTTCTACCTCCTCCCTGAAATAGTCATTTTTCTTTTTACAGACATGCACACCTTCACTTATTTTCTACATTAAAGTCTTTATTTTCCCACACCAACAAATACTCCGGGTCATTCATAGGAAAATGGTGCAGTAGGTGTGCTATTTGTCTATACAACTTACTAAAATAAGAGGTTACTAACTTAGTATTATTGCAAGAAACTTTAAGAACATGTCATTCATGTCATAAATGATTGTTTTTTAAATAAAAAAAAATCAGTTATTTTTCTCTTAAAAATGTGCATCTTGCTCTTGCACGTCATGCTCAACAAATTTATGTGACATTTCCTGCTTTAAAAATAATGTTTTTTTTCTCTGATATCCAATTGAAGGATTAACAATTTTTTGATCAAATGGTTCGTTTAAACAGTAGTAGTTAGTAGTAATAGTTATAGTAGTAATACGTTAGTAATAGTTTTTACCATTATTTATTTGTTTACATTTATGTGCTCAATCAAGCTAAAATATATAATAATCAATCAAGCTAACATATATAATAATCAAGTATTTAAAAGCACTAATCATTATAATACTGTATATAATAACTGTTATGGGAAAATAATAGTGATCATCTCAAAAGTAAAATGTTTGTGAAACACAAGCACATATCTAGCCAATCGCGACATTTGCTAGATAAGCCCATTATTTTGATAAGGCTGTTATTATTTTACTACTTTTAAACCAGTTCTGCTAAACCACATATAAATAATATGTCACATGAGAATCAGCCTGGACAATATGTGTCATTTCCATACTTGACTTAAGCAAATCGGACAGACAGTTGTTCACTGTGGTCAGGATTAGCTGAAGGGAGAAATGGCCACCATGATGGAAAATAAAGGAACTTGCTCTCATTGCATATAATTTTACCAAGTTTCAGTCAGCCATGACGCTGATTATTTCTGAGATGTTGGCACTTGTGTCCCTCCTTTTTAACTGTAGAGGGTTTACTCTCTTTGGCCTCTACAATGGCACAGAAGAAATGAGCCACGCCTCTTTCCTCCCCCGTCTCGCCTGCTTTTGACACCCTAAATACCCCAGAAACCAATATTACTGAAATCTTTAGGGGCATTAGAAAATAGTACTGCATGCATTTCTGCTATGAGAGACACACACAGATAGCAAAGGAAAGGTGATTGCACCTAATGCGACGCTAGGCTGACTTCTCAGAGTATCATGATGGTACCGGGCAGTAGTAATTCTCTGCAGATTGTGACTCCAGCATTGGACCCTTCCTTTCAAAGCCCGTATTTAGCCCAGTGCCTTCAGGTCTTTTATTTAAGTAAGTTGTATGGCACCAGCTTCCAAGAAAGCAATGAAAGTGAAAGGAAGAGAGAGGGATTCTGCAGAAGGCGGGAGAGTTTGTGATGGTTTGGCAGGGGGTTGCTCCATTGTGGTGGGGCTGAAAGGAAGACAATCTTGGGTTCCTTGGGCTTCATCCTTGAGTGGACCTGAAGAAAAATAATCAGGCCCATGAAATCAAAGCTCCTCAACAGAGGGCCAGAATTCAGGCGTAAGAAGGACAAACACACAAAGATGTTTGTGTATATGTATATAATAAAGTTTTTTTGCATTATTTTATAAAAAAATATTTTTTAAATGTACGTTTATACACACAAACACACACACACACACACACACACACACACATATATATATATATATATATATAAATACACACGACAACTATGTCGTTTGGATGGAAGAAAAATGCAGGTGCCTGTCAGGATGAGAAGCTGTCAGGACGAGGAACTGATGGATGAACAGACAGATAGACGGCTGGATGAACAAATGATTGGATGGATAACATAAAGCGGTTTTCAAAACGGTGTTCAAAAAACGTCGGTGCAGAAGAGAGGAGAGAGAAGGGAGGGAAAACAAAGAGGGCATGCAGATGGGAAAACGATAATGCCATGAAAGACGAAAGTGTTGAAAGAGCAGCGAATGACCAACAAGCCAATATTGGTTTAAATCCGCAGAGGGAACACTGTGTTAAGCGGAGAGAGAAAAGCTGGTAAAATTAGAGCCCTTAGCTTCATCACACAGTATGAATCAAAACAAATCAAGCAGAGCTAAAATGGCTCAAGGTTTTATACTATTGTCATGTAAAATTCTTAAAATACCAAAGAAAGCAGCCGAGAAAGTATCTTCCCAAGTTTTATTTATATGGAAGTGATTTCGTTACTAAAGTCTTTTCAAAACTAAACACACGTGAAGCTGCGGGGTAGCATTTTAAACATTGTTTTGCCTGTGTCATATTTTATATTCCCATGTTCACTCAGTATGATGGACACTTTTGTAAATGATGTGAGAATATAATGACAGTGGAAGGCACCAGCCTAAAGTTCTGCTGAAGATCAAGCCCACATTTTAGTCAAAAAGTTCTTGTAAATAGTTGTTTACATTGTTTAAGTGTGACATATTTAAAACTGTGTGAGAAATGATTGCAATAAACATGTGAAAATCTTTTGATACTTTCATCTTAGTAAGACTTTATCAGAATTGATTTAGTGCTGAAGCCAATCCCCAATTTTATCAATCTATCGTTATTATAATCATTCAAAAAGCTCAGCTACTTAAATTCAGGGCTACAGTCAGACTAATAGAGTTGTGGAGGGTTTAATATTTCACTATATTATTACGGTTTTCACTATATAAGTGATTAAATGTATTATTATTATTACCTTGTGTACAGAAGTTGAATTGACATACTCTTTGTATCTGACAAACTCAAACTTTTATTAAGCAAACCTTTGAGAAACAGCACTGTTTGTATTTAGTGTGTTTTCAGTTTTATTTTGTATTTAGTTGTTAAATGTGTGCATGTTTAACATTTAATGCAGTGTTACAGGGAACAAATGTGAATACATGCACAGAACACACAAAGCAAGGAAATACAATTAATACAATCTAACAAATTCAATATAAAGTAATATATTAATAATAATCCATGATCATATAAACCACGCAAATAATTTAAATGGTCATATACTAACTGCTTAAATTACTGCTGTCAATCTGCATGGGGTAAAATGAACACATTTAGATTAAACATTAAAAAAAGTGTTTGTCTTTTGAATCTGTTACTGTGAAAAGCTACAAACTATGTCAATATTGCTTTAATTTGCTTTTTTGACCTATTGACTCCTCTGGCTGAGCTGTTGTTTGGTTTGCTGGCCGTGACTGGATGTCTTGTGTTTGTCCATTAGTAGCGGGCGGTAGTCCAGCAGTCCAGAGGGGTGTGTGTGAAGGGTAGAGAATACACTTCTCAGCTCATCCTGAGTCTCACATACCCCACACAGCTGTAGAACAGCGCCCAGCTCGGCTGCAGACAGAAGCCCAGTGCCGGAAGTGTCCAACCGGTCACAGGCCCTGCGCAGAGCCTTGACTTTACGCTGGAGCTGGAGTAAAACAAACATGAAATGTAAAAACACAATTAAATGCACACACTCACATATTATCAACTGAAAACACATATACATTATCAGAAATACACATTACCCTGCGCCTGACTCTGCGACCTAATGCTCCAGGGGTCGCAATTTCATTAGTTTCTCTGGGGGAGTGCAAAGCAGCAGCCATATTGGATCCATGCTTCCATGTTTGATTCTGGGACAAAAAAGGCCTGAGGAACTCTATGTAAGATACTCTGAAAGGACGAGAAAGCAATGTGTTGTTTACAAACTAATATACTAAATACTAAAAAAGGACACTTACTGTATAACTCATATTCATTCAAACATATATTTACATTGAAATGTAATTAGTTTTTCACAATTATTTTTATGATTATATCGTATGCATGTGTATTTTAGGTTTGGTTCTCTATACTGTGTGTGTAAATGTGTGTACAGGTTTAGCTACCTGTTTATCTGTGAGGGCCAAATGTCCTCGCTAACATAGTGAAATATCAGGACAACCAACTTGAGAGGACATTTTACTGGTCCTGACTTTATTGAAAAGCTCAGCTCTTTCAAATCATGTTTTCTTTCTGTCTGTGTGTGTATGTGTGTGTGCGTAAGTGCATCTACCTGCCATCATGGTTGATGTCAAACTTCTTGGCCAGTATATCGCACTCATGCTGGCTGAGAAGAACACAGAGATTCATAAGGACCTCTTTAAACTCCTCACCGCGAACAAAACCTGTTCCAGAATAATCCATTTCAGAGAACTCAGTCCAGAGATCAGAAACACACAACTCCACCTGTAGAGACGAATAAATATCTTCACAGACAAAAAATGGCTGAATAACACACATGCTATTGAAAATAAAAAGCCAGACACTATTGCAAAGGTACTGCACCCCTCACCTTGGCCCGCAAAGCATCCACCAGTATATCTGAGACACAGTTGAGTGTTTTAGAGAGACGCATGAGGTCATTATCACCACGTTTGGGAGGATTGTGCTTGGCATTAGGGTAACAGCAGGACTTGGGCGACGGGCCAAAATGACGAATAAACTGTTGAAAATCCACAGTTCCATCCTGCTGGGTGAACAACGAGGACCACAACCTCCGAACCTCTCCACGAGTGACCTCAGGAACGAGGTCTAACCTGGGTGGGGCACGAGGGACCGTGGAGGGTGGGGAGAGGGGGAAGCATGGGGGCAAAAGAAGAGACAAGTAGAATTCAGGAAGGTTCTGTATGTTCAATATGTGACTGTGAGCAGATCTCAATTTTTCAACGCAGACAGTGTACCCCTCCCTTCACAACCCCTCACCCTGTGAATTCAAGCTGTATTTAAGCTAAAACTTGGCAGCCAACAGTACAGAAGCAACAATTTCTCTCACACAAATACACAAACACACTGTCACGCCTGAAGAAAGGACAGCACTGTGAGAAAACAGGGGATCTAATAGCAAACAAACACACGCCTGTATTATATAACTCAGATCTTACAGCATTCATGTATGACCTGCGTTAGTAGAACTTTTATTGGTGGAGATTCTAAAAAGCAAGTTGGCAGGAATAAGCTAAAATTTTGGTTTCGAAATAGCAAAAATTACTATTACAATCTAAGTATAATTACAAGAATTATACTTAGATTCAGGGACAGACGACAAAACAACCCTGCATAATAAATTTTAAAGATAACTTTGATACCTAATGATACCTAAAATTGTGTTGTTTTGTTGAGGAAAGGTGTGTTATTGTTTTGTAGCCCCAAAACCTTATGAGATGCAGCATGTTCAAATATGTTGAAACATTGCTTTGATGGGTATGTGCACATTTGTGCGCATTTCCCACCCTGCAGGAATCAATGAGAGAAGCAACAGTTTCTCACCAGACACACATACTGTGGGAGCCAGAGGAGTTGGCACTGATATGTCAGCCAAACCCTCTGTGAACCGGGCTACAGTAAAGCCTGTTAGTGTCACTAATCTCTGAGCTGGCGAGGCGAGTTCAGATCACCTTGGACCGGTTGGCACCGTCTCTCTGTCTCTGTGCACCAGTGCCACGCCACAGATTATGCAAATCCACTCACGATGCCCCCCATTCAGAGCACGGCTCCTTTTAGGCCCGCTGCCATTTTCCAGCCCAAAAATGAATAGAGAGATAAAAGATGGTGATGTAAAAAAAGAAAAAGGGTGGGAGAGCAATTACAAAGGGGTCAAAGGAAGAACTGGAGAAACAGCGCAGGGAGGGGAGGAGCCGAGTAAATAAACAGATAAATAACTTATGAAAATGAAAGACGTTCTCACGTGGGGTGAACAGTTCAGAGGAGATTGGTACTCTTCAGTTCACAAGTTCAGCTCACAGGCTGAGAGAAAGAGATGGGAAAATGAGGGGAAACCAGAAAAAGACTGAAGGAAAGAGATGAGTGAGAAAAGAGTTGATTTAGGAACGGATTGAAGGAACAAGACTGAATCATATAAAGGGGATCAATGATGTAATGCCATCTTTTATAATGTCTATTTTTGCCCCATCAACTCATTTATTTAAAATACACAAGTTGAATTTAACTCTTCTGTCATGAACATGTTTTCAGCTTGGAATCTGAAAATAATGTTGACATTTTATTGTAGGGCATAAAGTCCAAAATATAGTATAACAGTTTTAAATGAATTGTTTATTGCTTTATCTATAAAACCCAGTGAATATTATTTGAAAAACTTCTGTTGGCCAAATTCCACAGTAGTATATTTTGTTGTCCAAACTATAAAACAGAAAAAGATATGACAGAGAAAAAGACTCTGTGAGTCACAATATTAGGGTGTTCTGAGTGGTGGCTTACTGGCACAAGTTAACAGAGTCTATACCCCCAATATATGATATTCAGCCCATTGATGTGACTCAATTTTTAGCCCATGTGCTGAGTGAAATTGTGGACAAATAGCACGAGTTAAGGTAGACCCCAAACTTAAGTTACTTAATACTTAAGGTTCTGTCTTGAAAACAGAGGACCTGATAGTGAAGCAGCCATGGGAACATCTAAACAAGCATGCAGTACAGGTTTGGATCGCCACCATGCCAACAGCTCTCTCGATCCCTTCACAAACCACATCGCTATTCAAGGAGAAACTGGAGTTGACTTGCACAATTAAGGCATTATTGCCAAGAAAAAGCCAGCTTCTGCTTTCCAATGACATTGTCTTAAGGGACAAAACAATGCTAGAGCTCTCGTAGAGCAAAGACTTGGAGGCTGGTGGACCATGCAGGTCACACAAGAGATGCTTGTGGCACGACCGCTGACTCTGGGAAACACTCTGCTGCACACTACTGACAGAGATTCCCTGATTTGTTATGGTGCATAGATGATGAGGAATGCAGTCTACATACCACTACACACTTCAGTAGTGTGTGTGTGTGTGTGTGTGTGTGTGTGTGTGTTAAGACAACCATATAAAGCCTTTACATAATCTTCTGAAGTACCAACTACAAACAAAGGTGCTAATAAAGACATCATGTCTGAAAACAAATCAATTATTCATTTATTGAATTCTCATATTTATTGGTTCCTAAATAAGTAACTGGAAACTGTTATGATCTAAGGATACAGAATAGAATGACATGTATCATTTTAGTGACCAGATAGGCTACAATGGAAACAAATGTAAAATAATCTTTGTGTGTGTGTGTGTGTGTGTGTGTGTGTGATACTTCACCTTTTAAGTAGCTGGTACATGTCTTCTTGTGTGAGACGCCTGGTGTTCTTCTCATCCAGCTCTTCAAACTCTCTCAGTAAATCTTTGAAACGGTTTGCCACCACACTTTTCACCAGCTTAAACAACTGAAACATTATAGATTCACTACAGATGCGTTTTTTATATTTATATATAATATATATTTTGTATATATGTATATTTTATAATTTTATTGTATAGGTTCGACGTGTGTATGTCAGGGCTATATAATGAAATGGTAAATACGAAATCTATATAATAATATTGTATATAATGTTGAACATCACACATACATATGTTATATACAGTTTCCAGAAAACATTTAGTATTTCTGGAAAAAAACAGATTTAATGGATGTTTAGTTATAGGCCTACATAAATTATGTATTTTACAGTGTCTTCATATGTGGCTCATACAATCAGATTTTATTGTTGAAACATTTTACTTTAAAGCTGCAAACCATAACTTTGCCTATCTACTGCCATCTCTGTTTAAAACATAAAATTGCAGGTTATGTTTGTAGTTTTTTTAAGCGGATGACCAGTTTAAATTCTAAATAACTGCTGTAAAAACAAGCTACAAATGCTGCACCATCTACAGTATCCCGACATGCAATATAGTAGCCGTATCTTCTTTCTGTTTACAAATGGACTTCTCAAATTATAAATCATTATTATAAACTTTAAGACTGAGTCAGGGTAAGAGAAAGATCGTGCTGAACGCTGATCTGTCATGTACTCAATAACTGACTTTTTGTTCATTTTTAACCCCAAAAAGCTTTGGATTGCAGCTTAAATAATGAACATTTATTTTCAATTATGTTCAAAGCAAATGCCTACAGACATCATACCTCAAGATCACCACGATCTTGTTCCACTGAACCCTTCTCCTCGTCTGAGTCGTGATTGGCCGGCTGAGCAACTGGCTGGAAAAGGCTGGGAACTCCTTTCCTGAAGGAACAAGAAGAAGAGAAAATGAAAGAAAGCTCTTTCAGGCCATTTCTTTGTTTTTCGTTTTTTAGATCATACTATGTAACAGAACCTCTGAAACGCTTTGTGTCTCAGAATTCCAAGAATTCCAACCGCTCTCGCTTGAGTGGCGAACAGGGAGAGCTACAGGACCTGACGCTAAAACGCTGCAACTGACCGCTTTGAGAGCAACTGGAGTGGTCAAACCAGGCAGACACCTGATGGTCTTGAAGTGTTGCCTGAACTATGAAGAAGCACATGAGAAAAGCTGAAGGCACAAAGCCCGGCCTAAGCTAATGTGTTCCCTGTGCGCTTGGATGGGTTGATGGGGGCCGGGCTCGGCTGAGCGGATAGCCGTGGCTCTTTTGTGCTGGAAAGAGGACAGCCACACCCCAGGCTTTGGGGGCAGAGTTCTGGGCCATCTTAAGACCACAGTCCGAACGAGGTGGGCGGGCCACTGGCTTGAGAGGTCATGGGCTAGAGCAAAAAGTGACATACTGAATAAAGAGAGAAAAAGAGTGCAGGGAGAGAGAGATGGTGAGATTTAAAAGACACAGTCACTTGAAATAAGAACGTACATAGAGGTTCAGAGAGATCAAAGGAAATGACACTGACTGCAAGAGGCATCGTGTTTGTGTTTGTGCAGTGTCAGTGACAAAGTTGTTGGTGTGCCTTTGGAATTTTCCTAAAGACAAACTGCTCTTTTAAACAGTTGAATGACATTCTTTATTTCTCTTTTAATACAGCACAAATGCTAACCTAAATGATCCAGAATAATCGAAAAGCAGCAACAACTAGTTAAAAATTAACAAACTAGTTAAAAATCCTCACAAACATCCATATAGCCACGACTGTATGTATATATCTTGAATCTTGAATGTCTCCTATGGCTGTCACAAATTTTCACAACACGATTATTCAGGCCAGAATAATTTACTTTAATGATTTTCTCACAATACCAGTTAGAATTTATACAAATAACTACATAAAAATTGCTTTCAGTCAAATTCATTTTTAATGTTGTTTATTTTGTGTTTTCTGTTTTTTGGCCAATGACTCACTTAAAAATATGAGTGTAGGCGTAACCATTGTGAATCTGTAGCACCACCTATTATGTTGAAGTATCAACCAGATACTGGCACTGAATTGTTTATGATATTATCATATGTGCAGTATTAACCCAACATCAATAATCACAGTTATTAATATCAGTTTTTGTCATTACCAGTATATTGCAACACCTCAGATATGTGTAAACTAAGACTTCTGTTTGAAAGGTTCCTTAAAATGGTACTAAATAGTGATTACAATTTTCTTGCTCAAAAGAGAACTATATGTAGCTAAATACTGATCATCGATTAAAGCCAGAGGTTAAGACTATTAGTGGAGCTGTTCTGTCTAATAGAGAGCTGAGGGAAGAGACCTCCTGACCCAGCCACGGACAACTCAGCAGGACCTCCATGTCCAACAGGCCTGCCACAAAACCAACACAGCAGGATGTGACATTGGCGTAAGACCAAATAAACCACACACACACACACACACACACCACTTAGACTAAAACCACAGTGAGTCCAAATTCTACTGAGTGGGGTGGAAAATTTTTTTCATTACTCTACATTTACTCTGGAAATGTCCTAATTTTCCCTAAGCTCAATTTATAAAAACAATGTAGTTTTAGATTTTATTTTTAAAAATACACCCTTTAAAAATACACTATGAAAATAAAAACTAAGCAGCTAGTTACTTTAATCGTTACTTTGCTATAAAATGTAAAGCACTGAGTAACTTTTTTTTGTTCTCGAAACAAGCGCTTTAAGATTTAAATCACGTGTGCGTCTCTTTCCTGCCCATAGGGGGCACACTTCAGGTGACTCACTAGAACAGACTCAAATAAATACGTAAGAAAATATTAAAGCCTTATTAAAGGATTTTTTATTGAATTGACTTATCTTTTTAATGTTTGTAAATAAGTGTGTAAATGTAATAATTTTGAATGTTAAAAGGCTGAGTTATGAGGCTGTAACAATAATGAAAAGAAACAAATATCAAAATGTTGCAGGAAGGGGTGACATCTAAATGAGACCAAAATGCTACTCTAGGACCATTATATACAAAAGCATCTCAGTTTTCTGTATTTTTATTCCATATATTTTATAACTATATGAATTGGCAATACAATGTCGGATGAGATGAAAAACATCTGCAAAATGAAAACCTACTTATAATGTAATGAAAAATTCTAAGACCAAAATATTGAATTAAACCCAATTTACTGCTTTAATATTTATAATAATTCTATTTTAATCACTAAAAGTGATTAAAGTCTAAATTACCTGTCTGGGAAAAACAATAAAGAAGAAATAATGTTTTAAAATATTCCTTAATTATAAACATTACGGAAAATATTAATAATGTAACCACCACAACTATTTCTATGATATTTATTTTCGTAAGAAGTTGCAAAAATGCAACCTTAAACATTTTTTAAATGCTTCTAATAAAAGCTCTTACTACCAAATCCACCCAGTTTAATGAATTCAAACTGTGAGATGACATAATAATGCATTTTTTTAACATGCTAGATGTTACTTAGACTAACACGCACATATTAGCTACTCAAGTTCATTCTGATTCAGGGGCATCAGCAGACCCCCTTCACAGCCCCAGACGACTGATCTTCAGAGAGGAGAGGCCGCGTGTTGTTTTAACAGACGAGGTGTCGGCTAAACCCATTGCACGCTCCACAAAAGAGGAGGGATGTTGAGTAAGGAAAGAGTCCCATCACTTACAGAGAGGAGATGCCCACAGAGATAACTGGTGAATGAATGACGCTTTTTTCTCTTTCATTTCATCTCGTCTGAGGATGTGTGGAGGAGTGAGGGAGGGAATAAGTAGATGCACATTTATCACATTTAGAACTGTATTGTTCTGGGTAATCTGGGCCACCATCTGAGAGCAAGAGACGTGTGCGGAGAGTAAAATGTATGAACGAGACTACAGGGGTCACATGAGTGAGCCGCAGGGGCTCGGACTGTGAAAATGTGGGTGTGCGGGATGCAAAACCACATTCGCTTTCTATTAATGCTATTAGTGACTATTTGTTACAATAATCTTAATAGCTTCTTGAGAAGAGAGACAGTAGATAAATCAGGGGAAAATATCCCATAGCCGTGCACTGAGAAAGCCATATCTAGGAAGACTTAGGGGTACAATATTGCAATTGGAATCATTTAAAACACCCTAGCAACTCCATAGCAACTCCACAGCATTCTGAATGGTGCTAACGACCATTCAGAACACCTTACCAGCTTGTGAAGACAAACTTTGCCTTTCTTCAGAAAGTGTAATAATAAAAAAAACATTTCCTAGACATGCATTGTATAAATATTATTTTTTCTGTATTTTGTAATATTATTCCTTTGCTCTCTGCATCCATCTTGTGCACTTTCCTTATTCAACGTGGTTTTCCCAAGCACACTTACTACTGTCATACCCATCATAAAGTCTCACATTTTAGAGTGTAAGACAGTTTTGATATTAAAAATGATTGCCAGTTGCCTTCAATATGAAATCAATATTAATCATTTTAAATGGATGTATATCACTTTCATAGAAGTGAGTTACATTGTGTAGTCACAGCATGTGTGTGTGTGTGTATTTGTGTGTGTCCAGCGTCCCCTACAGCTGCAGCCTCAGCGGATTACCCATCATCCACACGGCAACATTACACAAGTCGGTCTTTGAACAAAAGTCATGGCTGCTATTAATGAGATGGTAATCCTGGGCACTGCTACCTCCCAGATCTGCTTCCACTGACAGGGGAAGAATGTCCAAACGGTCTGCTCACAACACACAGCACAACACTGAGGCCATTGTCGCCAGCGCTGGTCTGAGCCCTGGACCCAGCTCAAGGAGTTATCCCCTTCTCTCCCAATCCTGTCTCCACACCCCCGTCTCAACCCCTTCACACCCCATGAATAAAAAATAAAAGCTCTAAATGAATGAAGGAAGGAAAAGAGAGAGAGAAAGAGTGGGAGAGACGAGAGAGAAAAAGGAAAAACAAAATGTTTTGGTGGAGATTAGGGTGGGATATTTGGGATTTTGCTGTCTGAGGTTCCCACACCGAGATCCGACCCATCCTTAGACCGTTCGGTCTTTTGGTCTCTCATAGGGACCACACAAACTGTGAGGGCCCGAAAACCATTAGGCTGCTTTAAAACCACTGGAAGAAGAAGAAGAATCGAGAAGAATCAAGCTGAATCAAGGCAGAAGAAACTCAGTAAATACTTCACGTTCTCCAACCATCAAAGCTCTACAGTACAGCTCCATTTTAACACTACAGCATGTTAATATACTTCAGTCTTTTATGCTGGAACAGGACAAGAAAGAAAAATACCAGATTAGATCTTTGTAATATTTCAATTGTTTCTCCAATACAGTATAGAGGTTTCAACCGGGAGAAAATGGAGACTTCTGCTTATCTTCTCCTCATATACAAACCATAGCAATTCCATGTTCTATTAACTGTATAACGTTATTATCTTCATGTGTTTAATTTGTGTTCTTTAAAAGACAATGTTGATGCTTAAGTGAAACTTAAATGATGGTTAAGTTGGGAATTCCTTCAAATCTCCTGAAAGAGCAACCCAGCTAACAATTTTAGGTTGTAAGAAAGTTTCCCTAATGTTTTCATTAACAATAACATTAGTAACACTTTTGTTACTTAAAGTTCTAAAGAAATGTTTAAAATGTCTATTTTTTTAGACATTATATTAAAATTATTGCTATTATTACATTAGAACATTTTTCAAATGTTTTAAATTCTGTAACATTTAAAAAACATTCCACTAACAACTTAAGAATAACATTTTTGATATATAGGATATATAACGTTAAAAAGTTCTGTTGTTGCAAGGACGTTTTTTAGAGTATTCTAAGAACGTTTCATGTTAGCAGGGTTTCTATTGGTCAGTGCTGTGAAAGCACAACAAAGATCACCAAACGAACCCAAGGCGAAATTCCCGCAAAGAAATTTCTTCACCACCATTTCTTCAAGTCCATCAAGCAAAATTCCATCGATTTCTCCTACAAAATTCTGCCCTGCCGTTGTAAAAACATCAGCAATATCAGCAGTTTAAAGCAAACGTTTTCCCTATCTATCTATACACAATGTATTTGTTGTGCATTGTTACAACTAAATGTTCAAAATAATGCAACCAAACTCAAAAGAAAGCAAGCTAGTCTGGGATGTGAGTGATGTTAATCTGCTGAGGTCTGAATGTTGACGGCTAAAGCTCTGTTTGACTAACATGTCAAACTTTCCCCCAAACAGAGGAAATGCCACACAGGAACTACTGACACCGAGATCAGCCCGCTTTAGCATGAATGATTTAGCATTTCTCATGGGACAGAGGGAGAGAGAGAGAGTTTGTAGCTGTCATTGGCAGGGCTCGATCGGCCTTTCTCACTGTTCTCCGAGCGTATAGAAGTTCTAAAGTTTTCTTTCTTTCTATTCAGAAGGTCCCTTGGTGCACGGGCTTTTTCCCCACTGTTAGTATTACAAAATCCCCATTCAGTATAACCCTTGTCACCTGTCAACTAAGCCAGGCTGGTTTTCTAGGTCTTTATCCTCTACACACACTGAGAAAATAAAATGAGCAGCTAAGCTCATACCCTGCCCCCATTTGATGCATGCGCGCACCCTAGACACACACACGCACTAAAACCGCATGTCTCAGAGTTGCTACTCTAGCAGATTAAAATTCATTACCCTGTTCTATTTAAGAAACGTTTACATTGCGTTGGTTATTGTTGGTCATTCATTAGGTGGTTAGGGGAGTTCACATGGGTTCTTCGGGGTGGTCACATCCTAATCCTCATATGCTGCCATTTTCATAGCAACCAATACATGGCATATTCATATACTTTCATGTTTATATATTTGTTA
>JAZGTJ010004742.1:1863-29739 GCA_036877575.1 Botia almorhae
CACTGCTGACCCTGTGCAGCACACACACACACATCACTGCTGACCCTGTGCAGCACACACACACACACACATCACTGCTGACCCTGTGCAGCACACACACACACACACACCTTCTGTTCCTCAGGCTGTACAGTTACAGCATCAGAAATAAATGAAGGTGACAGTACAATCCTAACATGTTTTTATCACAGTAAGGATTTCATGTTGCCTTTTATTTAGCACACACACACACACACATTTCAGATGGAGACAGACTGACTGTTTTAATAAAAGATCACAGAGACTTCAGTGGCTTTTCCAACAATATTTGCTGCATCAAAGCAATAAAGAAAATGTCTTTTACTGCAAACGCATCAAGAGTTTCTCTATCTTACACACACACACACACACAGCAGGAGAGAGAATCAGGTCTGTATGTCTGTCTGAGTGAGTTGGCAGTCACTGACAGATAACACAGATCATTTGGTAAGTGCTGTTGTCTCTGCAGACTCGAGTCTGAAGACATGATTCAGTTATGGATAAGAGCTTTATTATCACTGTCTGTTACACTGAAGGTTGTGCATGTATGCTCCTCTGCACACTGACCTCAACAACACACTAATAACACACACACACACACACACACACACACTCTCGCATGTCCATGAGAGTCTCACACACAGACTTCTGTTCTCATGCAGCTGGACGCGAACAGCACAAAGCGTGAAATCTTCTAGTCCCACAGTACAATGGGGCGGCTGTGTGGTGCATGCTGGGATATGACGATGACTCAGAGTCACAGCAGCTGCCCGCGTCTCTGTGTCTGACTTACACACACAGACACACGCTCCACAAAGACCCTGCAGGGTGTCCAACCAGCTGCCCGTGAGTCTTTGTGTTTGTGTGTGTCTGGCTGTCGGGTCTAAGACTGCAATGAAGTGAACGCTAATCAATAATCAATAATCAGAAATAAATGCTGCACATTTTCTCATGGTGAGACTTTAATGTATGTGCACTGCGATTACAACAGAGGGCACCTAAAAATTTTTAGTTTTTATAAACTTTACATTGAAAATTTACTAAATTATTAAAAAAAAAAAAAAATATTAGAATTGCAAATAAAACATTGCAGATTTAAAATATCAACATCAATAAGTTATTTTTTCATATAATTAACATTTAAGCAACACACTCAGTTACACTTTAAGGAAAGACAACAAACTGTAACTAAAGTAAAAAATATAACGCTGGTAAATATTTACTCTGTGTTTCTGATTCATTCTCAGCTGAAAGCACTGCGCAAACATCACTTCCTCTCTGCACTGAGGGTCAGAGGTCAGGTCAAAGGTCACTTGTAGGGACTGCTCTGTAGGTCAACGGCAGGTGTCTGTAGGCAGCTGTGACATGTTTTGTAGCAGGACAGAAGTACTAAACTTCGTTAATTAATTATCATTAATTAAACGGATTGATTGATTACACAGACTTATGATTCCTGCTTAACCAACAGGCAAAAAAACAACCTGCACTGAAGGAAAGGACAAACCACAGGCTCCAGAATGTCACAGATTTGGGAGCAGGGCTCTTTTGACCTGGGCCAGTAAGCAACCATCTAGAACTCATTAGTAACTTTCTACCAACGACCAAACAGCCACCCAAAACACTCGAACAACTTCACAGCAATGCACCAAAAATCAGAACACTAACCATAGCAACACCTCGACAACCACCCACAACACCCCAGCATTGTGGGAGCAAAAAGTATATAGTGATATAATACACATTTACACTTTCTAGACAAATCAGTTTACAAATTGATTATTTACAGCTGTCTGTACAAATTAATCTAATATAATATTTTAACATCAAACAATTACACACTTGTAAGTATTAATAAATTCATGTCATACTGACTCACTGCAGTCTTGACCAGCGGCAGGTGGAAATGTTCACTTGTCACTCATTTTGATCAGGTGACATGAGAGTTGAGATCAGTGCTTCAGTAATCACAGACTCAGAGTTTATCATTTCTGTTTATTCATCTCTCTTATCATAGGTGATCATTACAGCCCAAACATCATGTTATGCCCTAACTGGGATTGTTCTCTGTGGAGTTTCTGGGTGTTTATTTTCAGTCTGCGTGTGGTTCTGATCAAACCATGAGCGTTCTGTGTGGGTGGGCACAGGGGGCCGTTCTGGGTTCTGGCCACATAAGTAAGTACATTAGTAAGCGGGTTTGTGTGTGTAGTTGTGACAGTGTAATTATAAAGCTGGCTGCAGGCTATCACAAGCTCATGACAGACATTTATTGATCGTTCAGCAGAGGGAATTTATCAGTGTCCACACAAACACACACACACACACACGAGATGGATGGATGTTAGAATGAGACTTTATTAGAAAGCAAGACTTTCCTAAAGTATATGTGTGTCTCAACTGTTGTTGAGTTGTTTTCAGTTTACCACACCAGCAACCCCCCAAAGGTCAGATTTTCTGTCCAGTGTGACAGTCATGTGACAGTCAGCTAACAGTTTGTAGCTCTCTCTCTCTCTCTCTCTCTCTCTCATATATAAGACATGAACTGATACACATGAATCTACAGTGTGACCATTACAAACTGCTTAAATCAACTGGATTACAAATAAATAATTTACTTCACTGTTTTATGTTACTTTATAAAATCCTGTATTGCAGAAGTTTGTGTGAGTTCAACACACACTGTACACACACGCAACAAAAGAACAACATCCCAACTGTACGGAATAAAATATTAAGAGAATAAATGTGTGCAATCCGACCCTAAAAGAAAACTTTTATGAAACATGAGTTACGTTATTTATGAATCAATTTGTAATCAGATTTAGCAAACGTCTGGGATCAATTTTGTCCCTAAAGTACAGCTTACATAAAAACACTCACAAACACGCTCCACATGTCTGTCTACCGCTCATATCCGCCTCTCTGAAGACATTTATTTTTCAATGAAAACTGACAGCAGAAATTAATAACTCATAACAGCACAGATCTAACATTAATAATCCACTCATGTTCCGAGTGAAATGAAAAATTCCATTAGAGAGAAACTCTGTAACTCCTGCTGGATGATATAAGAGCAGACAGAACGAGTGAAATATCTGTGATTTTTTCTAAAGAATGTGCAACTTAAATCCACAAATGCAGCTTTGTGTGTGTGTGTACATGATATATCTGTATGAAAGTTTAACAAGCAGGAATATTTAACTGTATGTTCAAAGTGTCGTTTGTCTTCTGAGGAACTAATAAACATGTTTCAGAAGATCAGTGAGAGTCACGTGATCACAGGAAGTCACATGCAGTGTGATATTAAACAGGAAGTCAGATGCAGTGTGATATTAAACAGTGTGATATTAAACAGGAAGTCAGATGCAGTGTGATATTAAACAGGAAGTGAGATGCAGTGTGATATTAAACAGGAAGTCAGATGCAGTGTGATATTAAACAGGAAGTCAGATGCAGTGTGATATTAAACAGTGTGATATTAAACAGGAAGTGAGATGCAGTGTGATATTAAACAGTGTGATATTAAACAGGAAGTGAGATGCAGTGTGATATTAAACAGGAAGTGAGATGCAGTGTGATATTAAACAGGAAGTCAGATGCAGTGTGATATTAAACAGGAAGTCAGATGCAGTGTGATATTAAACAGTGTGATATTAAACAGGAAGTGAGATGCAGTGTGATATTAAACAGTGTGATATTAAACAGGAAGTGAGATGCAGTGTGATATTAAACAGGAAGTGAGATGCAGTGTGATATTAAACAGGAAGTCAGATGCAGTGTGATATTAAACAGGAAGTCAGATGCAGTGTGATATTAAACAAACTAATTTAAACAAACTAAAATTGTGTCTTGCAGATTGTTTTGTCACATTTAATCAGTGTGCGTGGTTTCCAGAAATTAAACGGTGTAAAAATCTAGATCTGAATTCTTTATGACATGACGATAGTTTCAAACATGTAAGTGTTTAACATCAGAGACTGTTATCGCTCTCATTCGTAACTTTCTACAACATGAACTTAACAAACTCACGCGCTCCTGTTGCGGGGGGCAATATGAATCCAAACATCACTCACTGGTGCTCATTTCACAGATCCTCCAGGAAATCTGGCCGTACTGGTACAGTTTTATCAATGTACTGTGACGTTATAATTTCCTTCAACGTTTAGCACGAGTAATTTGCGTATATTGATGCATCTCCAGACTCTGCACATGCGCTGTGAGCAGCGACATCTGCTGGTGGGATGGGGCAGTGCAGACCGTGCTGGTATTACAATGGGCTCCCGAACTAGAGACAACATTAAAAGTCTTATTTAAACCCGTAATAAATGTAAAACATCTAAAAGAAAAAAACTGTAGCCTCAGACTGCTGAACGCACTGTAAATCAATATAAGAATAAATCTTTAAAAATAATCACGTTTGTTAACTCCACTTGCAGAAACACTGTTCTTACAGAGTACCTGACAGTATTTGAAGAGTGTTTGTACAGTGTGAATGATTCTCCCCTACACAGAGAAATCAGACATGCATTTTAAGAGTGAATATCTTCAGCAACTGTGTGAATCAGTTTGTGTGTGTGTGTGTGTGTGTGTGTGTGTGTGTGCGTGTGTGTGTGTGTCTGTGTGTGTGTGTGTCTGTGTGTGTGTGTGTGTGTGTGTGTGTGTGTCTGTGTGTGTGTGTGTGTGTGTGTGTGTGTGTCTGTGTGTGTGTGCGTGTGTGCGTGTGTGCGTGTGTGCGTGCGTGCGTGCGTGCGTGCGTGCGTGCGTGTGTTGTTGCAGGTAAGTGTTTCTGAGGTGGGTTCTGTTCCCTGCAGTCTATCTCACTAAAGAGAGTAATTTGGTTTGTCTTATCATGTAGACCTCACAGATGTCTTTTGATTCTTCTCTCTGCTTCTCCTCTTTCCCTTTTTCTCATTTATTTCAACAAAGATTGTCCTCAGAGACCGACCTTGTGTTGGCCCACGGGCCGAGGCCCTCATGCTAGTGACTAGATAACACACTTTATCAGAGAGAGTGAAATCGTTGGGAGAACACACAGCTGATAGTCGCATCAATCCAGGCCTGACACTGCCCGGGTCATCCATTTATCTCCCATAATGCCCCAGGCCATGCATGCGCCATTTTGCTTTGTTACATCCTTTTTAATAACCTTGGCTGTATTGTGTTTCCACACTGCTGTCCCTCCATAATCCTCTGTGTGTGTTTGATTTGCACAGGAACAGTAAGGGTGAATTATTTTGCTTAGATCTCTTTAATATCTGTGTTTGTGGTTGTTTGTAAACACACACACACACACACACTATTGGTCTCTAAATGAACGAATTTGTATTGTAATTTTTTTAAATAAATGTGTATTTACAGTTTGCAGTAATTATGGTCACTTGTGTGTTATTGTTGTTATTAGTGGCATCATTTTGTAAAGAGAATCACTATCTGAAAGTTAGTATGAATGTATCTTTTTACTATCATCACTTTGTTGCATTTTACAAAATAAACAAAACTTACACTGCTTGTCTACCTTGTCTGTCTATCTGCCTGTCTGTCTGTCTGTGTGTGTGTGTCTGTAACACTGTTTTTGATTGGCTGTTAGGATAACAGGCACTCCATCATTGTCTGTCGTTGCTATAGTGATGAGCTCCAGTGGTGGAGGATGAGAGCTGCAGGGAGAGAAAGAGAGAGAGATGAGGTGAACTGGTGTCTCATCAATCTTAATGAAATGCAATTATTTCTGCCTATATTAATCATTTTTTGTGTGTTTGCTGCTGGCCACTTCAGTTAGTCATCCGTCTCTCTGCTCGCTCTCTTTATGTTCTGTTTTTGCTGCAGTTGTTTGTTTACTTGAGCTGGTTTTGAGCCTTTTACAATCTTATTAGCTTCCCATCAGCAATTCTGCCCATTTATTTAATTTGTGTGTGTGTGTGTGTGCAGTTAAACTGAGATCATTGTAAGAGATGAGAATCAGTTTGTCTGTATCTCAGACATTGTTTTTTACTAGTTTTTTAAACTTGTTTTTTAGATGAATCATTTTCCCTTCCTGTTTATTTAAATGACTGTCACGTTTGCTTGTGTGTAATCAATGTTTGATGTCACTGTTTCACAGCAGATCGGATCTCTTGTTATCTGTGTCTCTAATACAGTTCAACCAACAGAGTTCACGATTCTGTCTTGGCAGGTGAAGTGATGATATAGTGACCTCTGGTGGCAGGCTGAAGTAAGTGAACAAAGTGTGTAAAAATCTGTTTGCCAAAATGTAATAACTCTATGTAATATGATTGTTTACCTTGATATGAATTTAAACATGTATTGTAAGATACAGTGATATTAGAGTTATGCATTTAAAAATATTAAAAATAAATCACGATATTTCAGCTACTCTATTGTGCACTGGTATTGTATTATTTTATAGAATTTTGCATTCAGATTGCATCGATAACGCCTTAAATGATTTGCCAGCAAAGCACAGTTTATTAAACAGTAAATGAAACAGTAAATGCCATTAAAACTGTACTTTACTGTGATTGTTTAAAATACTTCAAGTATTACGATTTCAGAGAAGTTATGCATTAAAGCTGCATGTGAAGGCTGAGACCGCCCCCTAGCGAACACACGGCAGTGTAACGTTTACCAAAATAAATGAAGCTTAATTTAACTTAAATGAAGTAGAACAAAACTTAACTCTGTAATTTACAGTTATGACTCTTTCGAAAATATTTCTTCTTCCTTTAAAACGATAATTTCGGTTATTAAAACATTCAGACAATGTTTAATCTTGATATAATAGGTTTAATATCAATCTGGTAAAACAAATTGTCCTACATTCACAGACAAAAAGGCAAAATGCATATGTGTGTGTTTACATGAGTGGATATGCTCTCAAATAACATCATCAGTGCGGGGATGACGTTAAAGGCAGAAAAAACAGCCGTTCTGGATACAATTCAACAGTAGAAATGAAACTAAACTATGACACTGTGTTAATATAACAGAGCCGATGCTTGATCTCCCCCCATATCCAGACATGTGCATTCATAATGCTCTATTTAAAGACATCTTTAATAAGACATATTCAGTTCATAGCACATCAGTGTTTGTATACACACCTACAAAATCTCAGTTATTCATCGATCAGCAGCCTCTACTGCAACAGAGTGTCAAAAACAAAACATTAATGAAAACACACTGACCAGCAATGGACCAGAATGAGCTTAACTGGAGATGAATGAAAATGAGGTAGATGTCTGCTGGAAACCAGAAGCAACTTATTACTGTAAATGAATAAAAACAAACTACAAGGACTTAATATTAACTTTGTTAATCTGGTGGTAAAAAAAACAAAAATGTTTCACTACAGGTAACTAAAAGAGGTAGAGCCCCTCATCTAAGAACATGCCAGTGAGATTAGAACCAACAGTAAATAGATTCAGTTACTCAAGAACATCAAATAAACTTATTTGGTTTATTCCCTGAGAGAAATTCATCCTGAGAAGAGTTGTGGGTAAAAATGTAGAAAAATACAATGTAAAAATCTCTAGTCATGCTGTGAGGTTTGAGATTCCAGGCTGTGCGATTTCTGTCATTTGATCAGTTTCTCTCAAAGATATTTTTTACTTTTGTGTAAAATCGATTGATTAAATACGATGTACGTACACACACACACACACACACACACACACACTCATAGGGCAGTTTTACCGAGCGCTGAACTTCACAACAGATCCTCTGCTGTTTCAAGTGTAAATTTTAAGAGAACTTCTGACACTCCTTTACTGCCTCCAGTACAGCCTGTCTTTGGTATAAACATCTATACCAAGCACACACACACACAATCACTCTTCAATAAAATCACATGACTGACTTGTCAACACACAGGAAACATTCACAGAGCAATGAACAGCCAGAAACTTTAAATTCATTCAGTATCTTCAGAGCTGTTTTGTTTCTGGAGGCCTCTGGTGGACCTGACCTGCTGCTGATCAGGTCTTTATGACAGGTGCACTCATTCAGTCTTTTCAGAAACACACACACACACACACACTCTCACATGGATACATGCTGTGCTGTTGACAGAATCTGCAGTGTGAATACATTCAGTTCAGTTACACTGTGTCACACTCTCTCATAAAAATACTGGAGAGTTCAAAGCCTAGATTTACAGAAACTACTTCACTTATATTAGGTTTAAAGACAATGATGCTTTTTTGGGTCATTCATGTTTTTGCATTATGGCATTAGAAAATTAAGTTTTCTCCCAAACCTTTAAAAAGGTTTTATGTTCAGAGACTTGATTTTTTTGTAATGCACTTTCAGTGATGATTCTCATTTTTAATGGCCCTAAAATAGACTTAAAAAATTAAATTAAACATTAATTCCTTTATGATTTGGCATCAGAATTAAATACACGGATCAAAATCAAAGACACAAATCAGGTGTGTTTGAGCAGAGCATCACACATATTACTGTCCTGCAGTGACACTTCTGTTACTGGACATGTTCTGTTGATAACTTTTCTAACTGTTTTGCTCGTTTTCATGAGTGAACTTCTGTTTAATAGCCAATGAATGACTGTAGCAGCTAAACCTCCACCAGTTTAACTGTTCCAGTACATCTGCTAGTTTAACTGTTTTAATACATCTGCTAGTTTAACTGTTTTAATACATCTGTTAGATCGCACACTGGCATTAGCATAAACAAGAAAATCAACAGATAATTTTCCGAATATGATCAAAACCTTTGAATTTAGAAGACAAAAACTGGTTTATGTATATACAAATGTATATATCTGCTAAATGTCAAGTTTTAGAATCACGTCTCCATGTGAACCTCTGAGAACTTGTTTAAATCTGTCAGTCAACGACTAAACTCTGACAAGTGGTCTTAAATTGATCTTTAGCTTTCCTGTAGCTCAGTGGTTAGAGCATGGCGTTAACAACGCCAAGGTCATGGGTTCGATCCCAGGGATTGCACATACTCAGAAACAATGTATATGTATAATGCAATGTAAGTCGCTTTGGATAAAAGCGTCTGCCAAATGCATAAATGTAAAATGTAAATGTAAATCTTGTTGTGAAACTAGAGGTTTATGATGTCACTGTATAAATTAGTCTCAACATATATAACATCTTATCATATATTAACACTTTATCACCACGAGCTGTCTGCAAAAAACATTCTGCAAAACACAGCCGTAGACTGTAGCAAAATAAATGCCCAAAACTGTGAGTCGGTTACAAGTTACTTTAACTCTGTGTCGTTAATTGTATTAAGTCATTAATTGTCTATCACGCCTGAACTAATAGCCACACATAACCACATAGCCAAACATAAAACATTTGATTGGATACAGAAAATTAGTGGGTGTGGCTAATATAGTCAAAATCCTCTATAGCAAGTTTATGACATCACAAACAGTTCAGTCCTGTTGTGTGAACCTACAGGTCACGCTGAAGCAACTAAAGGAATTAATATTATAATGAGAGAAACTGTGTTTGAATCTCAGCTGCTGATGTCAGTTACATGTGAATATAAGATTTAATGTTACAATATTTAAAGTTGATCATCTAATCACTGTTGCATTGTTTTAAACACACACACTAACACACACACGTCAGAGTTTGTGATTGCTCATTAAACACACACACACACACACACACACACACTCTCAGGGGAAGAGAGAGGGTGTCTCCCCGCAGCTTTGGGCATGTGAGGTAGATGATTGTGGCATCAGGTTTCGCCAACATGAGGGGAAAGCTTAAGGAAAGCTGTCAGACACGAGAGCTCAGTGGAGATGTTCCTCTCATTCCTGACTCCTCCTCCAGCGCTGGGACAGAGCTCCGCACTGAGCCGGACGAGGTGCCTTCCTGCTGAGACGAACCTGAGTGGCTCTCCTCTTCCTGGGACTGAGCAGAGGTGGTGAGGCGCTGGGGGTCCTGAGACGTGGAGGGAGACAGCGCCCTCTTGTGGGGACATTGGGCCACCATATGTGTGACACTCTGACAGCGATGACATCTCTTTGGCTGGGGCGGGAGGTCACATTCTTTAGCATGATGGTCCAGACCATCACAGTTATAACACCTGCAGAGAAAACCATTCACAGCATCACTGAATCAAAGCAAACAACAACAAATGTCATCATCATCTCTTTTAAGAGGTTACACTAGGGGTCAGTATTGCATAAGTATTTGACACAAAATCACACGTCCAGTAAAATGTGTTTTATAAAATACGTTTTAATATACCCGTAACAACACATGAAACATGAAGCGCGCGGTATGTCCAGCTAAGATCTGAGTAAACTGTGAGTTACTGCGAGTGTGAGCAACTGTCTAGTAATTCACACAATCCACGTGCGTTTGAACGCATGTCGATGTGGTGGTTGTACATGTGCAGTGAGTGTTTCCAGCCTCTAGATGGCGCACGAGTTCATCATGTGCTCAGACTGTCGGGTCTCGTATCAGCACCTGTGTGAATCAGAGCTGACGTCACTCTGATTCCATCGTTTTAATCAAACGCTTCATTGTCTTATATAGAACCTCAGACTGTTCTATATAGAAATAATACTAGTAATAATAAATACTTCTGTTTATACGATTAACTATAGTTTAGTAACATTTATGTGACTGCTTAAATTTTAAAAGACTTATGTTTTACACAATTCTGCAAGATTTATCCCGTTTGTATGTTTTGTCCTAATGTAGCAGTTTTCTTTAAACAAAGTTGAGATTTCTGATAACATCAAATCAAGTTTGACACAGTTATTCTCAGGTCTTCATTTCACCTTCATCTCTCATAAACCTCCATCATCTCATGACCGGCTGTTTGTTAACATGACTACATGAGCAGCTGTAGCGTCAGAACTTACTCACACACACACACACGTGTACATACAGTACATACAGTTATAAATAGCTTTAACACAACAGACTGAACAGCCCTTTTCAGATTGTATTTCTTTGCTCTGATCTCCATGGCAACAGGAAGCTGATGACAGCATCACAATCAACAAGAATCAGTCTTGAACAGAAACAGCTTCACAAACACACACATCAAACACGACGGTCTATAATTCATGAGCTTTGCATACATTTTGAAAGCGTATTTAAAACTGACAGTTCACACAGAAAAAAGCAGTTTAAGATGAACACATTTTTACACTGAAATAAAGGTTTACATCCAAATGGGAGTGTTTAATATGCTTATAAATACCTCTTCAACAAGAAATAAAACAGGTTAATAATTTTGTGTTTATAAGCTAAAATCAGCTGTACAACAAACAATTAAATTATATTTTCAAAAAGAAAAATTAGAAGTGAAATGATATAAAGTGACTATAGTTTTCTCTTATTCAAGATTTGTGTAACTGCTGTAAATGTATTTTAATTTTTTGTATTTTGTTTTATAACTATTTTGTTTGCTAAATTCTACAACACTTTTCACATTTTTGTGGCCAAAAAATATTATAGAATAAAAAAATATTGTTTTTTGTTCAAAACCTTAAATACACACACATATGTATGTACATACACACACACACACACACACACACACACACACACATATAATACATACACACATATGTATGTACATATACACACACACACACACATAATACATACACATATATACACCATGTTTACACTTGATACATAAAGCGAACCATAAATCACTGTAAATACAACCAATTAAAAAACTACATTTATTTTAACATTTTTCATTAAACGAGATCATAATTTTATTCATTTTATTTAGTAATATAATTGTTAAAATAGTTTTTCTCCAGGACAAAGTAAACATAGAAACTATATAGAAGGACATAAAGGTTTGTTTGTAAGCTTTTCTTTTTGTCTAATTCTTCACAACTGGTAATGTCTAAGTTAAATTAAGTTAAATTAAGTACTATTAATTTTATTAATGCTGTTTTTACTAATACTATTGATAATTACACAGCACTTTGTGAACAAATCAAAAATCACTTTAGCTCTGTTTAGCTCCAGCTCTGACACATTGCTAAAGGAACTACATTTCCCATCATGCTCTGTGGACTCACCGGTCTCCCTTTGGTTTGCGTTTGGGGGGCGGGGCCTTCCCTTTGGGGCGTCGGTCACTGCCAGAGCAAGGGCCCCCGCCGGGCCCCGTGACCCTGAGTGACTCCAGACCTTTAATCGACCTTCTGTAGGTGAACTCCACCTGCTCGCCCTCCCGTAAGCTTCTGAAGCCCTCCATCACCAGCTTACTCTAAACACACACACACACACATCATTTCATTAGTCCAAACTCACAGAAGCACACTCATATATGGTCATATCACAGACATATAAGATGGGCTCCAAAACTCAGAGGTCACAAGTAAAAAGGTTTCTATGTTTCTGCTTTTTAAAATTTTGCTTCTGGTGTTTCTATGACTTAAGATATTTGACAGAGAAATACACTCATGATTATTTCAAAAGAGCGAGCGAGAGAGACAGAGACAGAGAGATCTGCCAGAGAACTAAGATCTTCTTCAGAGACTCCAGAAAAATACAACAAAAGTCTGAAGATCTAGAGCACACAGATCTAATAAACTACAACACACACAGAATTAAAGCAAATGAACAACAGACACAAAAAATAAAAGTCTGAATTAAACGAATTATTAGTTTGTTTAGAACTTAAATGTCGACATGATCCGTTACAGCAGCACTGGTTTATTTATACTTTTGTTTTAAGATTAAAAACAGAAAACTCTTTTCTCGTTTCTGAAAGTGAAGTTCAGTGAGGGACTGAAATGTTGACGACATCATCACGTCACTTCCCATCAGTGTGAATGATGAATCTGATTTGAATTGTTCTAAATACAATCAGGAGTTTGAAGTGCTCTGATTTAAGCTGTGGATACACACAGAGCTGAGGACAGGCGTGAAATCTATAACAAGAGAGCACTGAGTTTATATGCATTACACAATCACAACAGACACAAGCTGTCTCTGCCAGAACAACCTGCCCACGCACACATACACACTCTCCTATAGGAAGAAAATCACAAATGAGATCCTCTTCATCTCTTAACAACAATAAAACTGAAGCTTTCTGCATCTTACAAGAGTTCTGAGAGGTACCAGAAAAGAATCTACAATGTCTGAAGTCTGTCATTTCAATATGAATTTAAATGTTTCTTAATAAATTCTTTCAAACTCAAATGATCTGGTTCACGCAACACACATTAATTAATTAATAGCTCTATATAACTAGCTCTATAACAATATTAGCAATCGTCTCATCTGTTTATTTACCCTGAGTAATTTTAGGAGAAACAGTTTCTCGGTTAAACAAACACACAAAAATATCACAAAATAGCATTTATAATTTAATCTGTAAGGTGTGAATAATTTCTAGAGATGTTACACATCAATATAAGAATAGTTTTAATGAAATGAAGCCTCAGCAAAATAATTTCATAATTTTAAGATATTTTATCTACACATCATTCATACAGGATTAAAATAGGAAACATTTTTAATATCACAGTACTTTGGATAAAAATATCAGCACTTGTTTAAATGTAAAAAATAATGAAATTGAGTTGTAAACATCGTCACTGAATAGACAGTAAGAGAAGTACAGACAGAGCGCCACCAAACGGTGCACATTTCCCCCGCTCNTCATCCTCCCCTGTGACCTCTCACCTCAGCCCAACACCCCCCCACACACACACACCTCCTTTCTCTGCATTAAATTAACAACACACACTCCAGCAATGACTTCAGCACACACACACACACTTACACACACCCCTGATAGCAGCCGGATATGAGGTGTGTGTGTGTTGACATGCCAGCAATGTTTTTGAGAGTTCTTGTATTTCATTTGTGTACATTCACAAATGTTATAAAGTTAGTACTAAACTATTATTTATCTTTTAAAATCATGATATGGGGAACTTTAATTGTTCAAATAAAGTCAAATGACAGTTTAGAAAACAGCAATTAAATGTTGTGACGTGATACACAAACAAACAGCATCGAAACTGATTCATGGGTCAAAACACATTTAAACACATAAATCTGAGTTCTGGCGTATTCTGTGTGTTTGCCTTTTATTACTAGTTTAAAAATAAATTCATGACATATTTCATAATTACATTTCACAATTGTTCTCTCAGCAGATGTTTTCTTATAAAAGTGAAAAGACATCTAGTATTTAAAATAAGTATTTGTGTCACAAGCCACAAACCAAATACTAAAATTAACATACAATAAATACTCCAATGTTTTGTAATTTAATTCACTAATTAGGTTAAAGTCAAGCAGGTGATAATAACAGATTCATGAAGTAAAACACATTAACATGAATTAAAGTGAATCGGTATATTTCAGCTCCACAAAACTGTGACTGCACATTTTGTGTCAAATCAACAGCTGACTCCGCCCACTCACACACCCGTCAGTCCTAATATGGGCAGTGCTGAAGTCATGTGACCCGAATCTTCTGTTCTTACTGGGGTTAAGATGGAGAAATGAAGAGTAAAAGACAGGAAATGAAATGAACTGAAACAGAGTGTGAGAGCAATCACTGCTGGAGTCAGAGCACAACGAACACAGTAAAACACTTCAGTGAAGAAACATCTGAAGATGAACAGAGAGACAGCACAGTTTATAACACAGTCAATCGACTGAGATATTCACATGACTTTACATTTAAATGACACTAAAAATGACCATTTATCAACACACAGGTTACGCTGCTCTATCAGTGTACAAAACAAAAATATTTGACACATTGGTCATCAGTTAAACCCTTTAAGCAGATCCAGCTGTTCCCTGTTATTCCAAATATACTGGATTAAACCTTAAACAACTGTTAACCATTAAAATCATGTTTTTATTTTATTACAATTAAGTCGACATTGCTTGAATAATTGTACTGCTCTGGTTTAAGCTGATGTTGCTTAGACCAAAAAAAACTATTTATTAAATAATCCATGATCCTTCATTCATTGCCTTTCACTGCAAACTGAAGATGTTTTCATGTTTTTAGTTAATTATTATTATAATTATATGATGTATATCAGACATTAGATCAGTAATGAATAAACACAAAGGAGTGTGTGTGTGTGTGAGAGAGAGAGAGAGAGAGAGAGCTGGAGTCTGACTGAGAGCTTAATCTCACAGAAGCCCAGTGTAAGACACACACACACACACACACACATTTAATTATAATCTTAAATCAAAATAAAGGTTGTCAGATTTAGCCCAGATCTTGGGACAAATTTGTCACCACGCTATAGAGATATATGTAGAAGCTATACATAAGTAACCCACACACACACACAGACACACACACACACACACACACACACACTGCAGTGTGTTGATTCAGTGTGTGAGGGCAGACTAAGGCCACGCCCACTTTCTCTCTTTTTTCTTTAACAAAATTCCTCTTTTAAAGAATGTTAGAGGACCCCAACCCCCACCACACACACACACACACACACACAAACACAAACACGTTCTTACACACAAAAAACACACACTCACACAGACACACACTCACACTCACACACACTCTTACACACACAAACACAGACACACTCTCACATACAAAAACACACACACACACAGTTTTCTCTCCAGTACTGAACACAAAACTAAACACAAAAGGAGAACATATGAAGATGAAACAGAGAGAAATATTACTGCTAACACAGGAAACTGTACTGTACTGTAAAACCGCCGGGAAACAGAGACAACTGTAACAGTATTTCTATTGACCTTCATCTTCAAACCTGCTGTACTTTAATATTAACAAATGTGTGCCATCATAACAAACAAATACCATCAACACATCAAACACAATATTATAACAGTCAGAATAGATTCTTATTGTATAACTCACATTTAATTATTACTTTGATACTTCATATTAGCAAACAGCTTTTATCTTCATATGGTGGAGAAATCGTTTTTCCTCCGACACACCTCTCAGCTGTCTGTAGTCTTGCAGTAGATACTGAACAAAATAATGTTCATAATAATGCAATCAAACAATGACGTGTTACAGTTACCGTCGTCATGACGTCACTGCTTGTGACCACGCAAGACTTACATACAAATCAGCATAATTAACTCTGTTTAAAATCTGAAGACATCAAAACTCCAGATGTCTTCAAATTTATATTTTTATAAATTAAAATCATTATCAACCACAGAACTGAACTCATGATTGTGACTCAAAAAATATATATTAAATAGTGTAATATAAAAAAATATAGTGTGTTACATTTACAGACTGCTCTCTCTCTCTCTTTTCATCTCTTTTGTTTTCGTTAAATTGTTGTAAATATTTTTAGATTTTAAAGTTGTCATCAGCCATTAAAAACCCCAAAACACACCCAACTTACCCCCAAAAACACCTAATTAAACTGAGTATTTATGAATGACTCAGTACAGTAAGTCTCAGTAATTCTGATGTGTATGAAACGTATGTTTTGCTGCTTTGAATATGTTCATACACAGTGAAAATCAAACAACCTTAAACACCACAAATGTGTCAAAGCAACAATATATAAAACAGTTCAGCTCTTCTAACAGACACATTATTCCCAAATAATCAATATGATGAAATAATCTATTTAATTTCTTCAGATTTAACAATAGAAACATCTTCATTTTCTATCAGTGGCAGCTGTATTTGTTTGTACAGTAACTACTCATATCCTCATGGCAGGAGATATTAAATGTTAAACATACTGAAAACAAAAATCATAATGATGATAAATTGTTTGTGTATGTCACCAGATATAATTCACTCAACTTGTTACATTTGTTTCTCTGGTGCTTTTGTTCCATTATAACAATTAATTCATTCATCTCACAGCTGATATAAATACTGCCAGCACTATCATTTGATTATACATTATACTTTAATAAATAGTGTTACAGTATTAAACTCTAGAGGACACGACTGATCTGGCTAGGAACTCCATTCCCCAGAATGCACTTAAGATTCAGGTCGGCTGCTGCAGAAAGCTTTTAAATATCTTTTAATTTTGTTGACAAAATTAATTTCCACACACGATTTTCATGCAAATTTCAAATCTAATGAAAGTTTGAATTAGATTCATCTGAACCAATCTCTTACATATCAGTATTAACTTACTGACAGCTTTAAATATGCATTTTGCCATATAACGAAAATCTATCTTAGAATTCTGTATGTATCTAACAGAAAGAATCTCTTTTCTCTAAATCACTCACTGTACACACACACACAGTTTCAACAATATTTCACTCTCAATATCTCACTGCAAATTAATTACACACATCTACACCTGAAAAATTAACTAAACTTAGAAAAAAAGATTACATGCATGCATGAACATCATATGCAACCACAACGCAAAATCTGCCTATTAAATATCAATTTAATAATCAATTTTAAACACGGTAAAATATTGATATTTAGAAATACAGAAAGCGTATAGTGAATCCTTACAAATGAATCAAAAATATATGAATGCATGCAGACAGATTGACACATGGAGAGACAGCACGTTTCATATTTATAATAACTGCTGGACTACTGTATTGCAACCTTTCATGAAAGCACAATATTATCATCCACAACTTTCCCCCAGATGTGTTTTATAACAACAATAATAATACATCAATTTTAACATTTAATTTTTCTGCCAGAATACACAACACTGCTTGACACGATCTACACAAATATAACAACAACACAACGTGATAAAGCAGAAATGAAAAAAACTCTAGATTCTATCTTCATAACAGTTTTTACAACATTGTTATTTTCAGTTTCTGTAGAGGTCTTTGGGGTAGAGTGTGAGTGTAAAGTAAAATGGGGTGGAGGGGGCTTCTGAACTACACATGTAAACACGAGAGCAAATGATGTTCAGTACATCAGAAAACAACACAGTCTGATCACCAGCGCAGTCCGATCACCAGTGCAGTCTGATCAGAATGCTACATGTGACATTTCCCGACATGTTGTCAGACTTAACACACGTTCATGTGTTTGATGCGTCTACACACACTGTGTGATCTGTGTCTGTCTCTCTTTCTCTATTCGTAATAAAGTCGTATAGTAAATATGTACATACGTTATTCGGTTCTTAAAGTGACAGATGAAAACACAAGCGCATGTTTGTTTGCGCTTCCCTCGAGCACATCTGCTGATGTCAATGAGATGCGACGCGTAACGTGAAAGAAAGAGACTGAAATGGGTCAGGAAAACGGCTCGGACGAACTTACTTGGTGCACGAACACGTCCAGCGGTGGGTCCACTGGTTTCCCCTCGCTGCTGGTCATCGAAATAAACCCGAAGCCCATGCGGACGTTAAACCACTTGCAGTAACCGGAACCAGCCAGAATCTGCGGCGGGGTTCTACCTCTGCGCGGCCCTGCTGTGCGGTCAAGAGAAAACCTCAGTGAGCCGTGATGGTCGTGTGTGTTTGTGTATGTAATGAGATGCACGCTCGGTTTCAACTGTACGCCCCGTGGCCCTGATCCTGGATCTGCGTGGGCTGCTTTTCAGAGGGAAATCCCCGTGTACTGCCTGCTCAGCACGCGTTCATCCAGCCGCAGATCTGTCTCACATGTCTACAGCCACACGGAGAAACTGAACGAAAAGTGGAGCTACGCGTCCAGTGGGATAGCGCGCTGCCTGCGTTGCTATTGCTCAATGTGTCCTAGTTAGTACAATATGTAACTTGTTGTAGCTGCCTCTATTTCCGTGCATCTAGCGTGTGTGTCGCCTGGCGTGGGGCAGGTGTGCACACTTAACCCCCCCACCTCGCCACTATTCTTCATCACGCGCACAAACACCGTAAACAACGCGAGCGTGCATCTAAACGCACGCCTGTGAGAAAGAGCATTTAATGAAAGAAAAAGCATCGTAACCTTCGGCCATGTTTCCCCGCGGACCCTCCGTGCCAAAGTTCCTGTGAAATCTTTTCCTCGGTGAAATGGGGTGATGCGCGTCACCGTCGATCCGACATCCCGGTTTCCAGCGGGGACAAATTTAGCGCACATGGTACGACGTGCGTCTCCTTTTTGGATGTTTTGTCATGTCTGTTTTAACATCCCATATCCTCTCTCTCTCTCTCTCTCTCTCTCTCTCTCTCTCTCTTTCCCTCCCTCGCACACTCGCTCTCTCTCTCCCGCTCTCAGTTTCTCATTCGCTAGCTGGCAGCGCTGCACACGTGACTCCTCCACGAGCCCGGGAGAGAGAGAGAGAGAGAGAGAGAGAGAGAGAGAGAGAGAGTGGACTCGAACCCAACTGGAACCGTCAGCCGCACCGCGTCACGTCAAGCATCTCATTTTGAGCCGTTTTTCTCTATAACTTGTATTTAAAAGCTTTTACGTTTCTGTACTGAAGGTTTAGAGAAGGGTCATAAAAGTCCAGGCGTCAAAACGAGCGTTGTCAGGATTGTTTTATTTATATGTAACATTTAACGATGCGTTATGTAACCAGATTCCAGCCACTGCTAACCACAGGCATCATACTTTAGTCATTAAAGTAAATATTTGTAATACGTGTAACACGTTAAATTTAGTTTCCTTTATTTAGACCAAAGTTATCCAACATTAAACGTTTAATATCATGGAAATAAACGCGTTTCTTTAAAATGTAAGTTAAAAATGTGTCTTATTATATAAGGCCATATAACTGTATTACAATAACTTTGTTTTTTAACCAAACGAATGTCATAAAGACCTGCACAAAAGTTTATTTACATCTGACAGCATGTAAATAGATTGTATATGTGTACATTTGTAATTTGCTAGAAAAACTGAAACTCACATCTGTTGTTCTTACACTTTAAAACACATCTCATGCAGTCTTTTGGGAAATGTGCTCAGGGCGGGAGTAAATCTTGTTTGCAGAAGGTCATTTCGGTGCTGTGTATTATTTGTACAAACGTCAGTAACTGATACGTCTTCAGTGCTTTCACGAGAAAAGAGATCAGTGTTATTCAGAACTATTAGCAGATCACTCTGTTTGTTGTCATACAGTAAGTGAGGTGGTAAAACAGATGATACAGTTATGAATACAAACACACTTCTGTGTTCAAAAGACTGAACAGATAACATTTGATTGTTCGGTTCTTTATGTATTGATCAGCAGAAATGAAAAACTGGTCAAACGTCGCTGAACACCCTCTGAAGGGTGACATGACAGACACATGAAACGTTTTGTCTTTTCCTGATAGGAAAGTGAATTGCGTGTGTGTGTCTAGATTAAATTCGTTCAGTAAATATATGCGCGTCGCTCCTCTCATCCTCGTGAGGTTGAGACATGAGGTTTTAGAAGAGGATGTTTCTCTCTTCGTCTTTGAGTCAATAGAGAAACACGCCAGAGCGGTGAATCAACTACCCCCACCAGCACCTCATGCCCCGCCTCTTTTCTCCAACCAAACACCCACCCATTCCGACCCCCCTCTGGAATTTACCCCTGCCCCCAAACCTCAGAGATGCCGCGTGTGTGTGTGTTTGGAGATGGATGGAGGTCGTGCAGGTCACCGGTGTCAGATGTCACAGTTTCTCGTTTCCTATCCACCATTCATAAAAACCAGCCCGTGATCTCCGGGAAACACGTCGCACTCGGTCACGGACACACCTTTCATGTCCCCGTTTGATCCCGTGAAAGTTAAGGAGCATCGACCGAGTTCAGCACAGACAATGACATCGTCACTCAAACGCGAAACTGCGACTTCAGTGGATGTGTTTAAATCAGCACTGAATGATGTTAATCTGTGTGACTGTGGAGACAAACAGAAACACCTGCAGCAGCCTCTTAACGTTTGCTCTTGTGCGTTAAATTGTTTACTTCATATAACTTTGTATGATGGACCTAAAAACTATTTTCATCGGAACAAAAGGGTTTTGACGAAATCAACATATATTCTCCTACATTTATACATTCTATCTGAACAGTTGATTTGTTGTAAACAGAATAACTGATGATGTTTTGACATTAACAGTGATGGTTAAACTCTTCTAACCTTTGAAGGATCTCCTGTTTTCTTTTCTGATCTGTCGCGTTCCAGTGACGTGTTTTCGCGTTATCAGGGCTGTACATATGCAAATAGATGCTTTTGAAATGCAAAACAGAAACGCACAGCTGACATTTTCACTCAGAGGCTTTAAATTTTATATTTGACTCGGTCTTGAAACTAAGAGGTTAATGTACATAAATTCATTTAATTTAATATTACTTGCAGTCGAGTTTAACCGCTTAATAAATTAAGATGATACAGAAGGGCAAACATGATTACTGAACTGACAAACATTCAGAGGTTGTTTTAGGATGATTTTAAATTCTTATAAATTTACCCATTAGAGCATTCATACCTCCCCGCCGAACCCCTGTGGAAACTCGTCAATAGATTTGAGTTTACGACACTTCTCTCTGCGTTTGGTTTATTGATACATTCAGATCTGCAGTTTCTGAATCTTTCTGAATCTCTGTTGAACAAACAAACCCGATCGCCATGAATTCTGCAATGATCAATATATTCGTGTGTGTAAGAGTGATATTTTAAATGCATTACTCACAATCGTAACGTTTTAAAGAGAAGGGTGTTGCTTTATATTTTTGACACTAACACAAATACTTTTTCTGTGAATTTATAACATATTATACGATTTTGGGATTAAAGAATGAGTTTTGCTTGACCTAATCGACTTAAGAGAAACGAGTTTTGTGTGTATTAATGACAGACTGACAAATGCAGTTTCCTGTAACCCTCACAGTTAAAACTTCCAAACATTTGTCTTGATCTAAATTTATGACATTCTGTCACACACAAGATTTATGACAGGAGAAATAATTGTTTCTTTTAAACTCATTCTCAGATTTTGGGTCTTAGTGATATTTTCGTTTCAAATAATTAAAAAATATATATGTTCAAAATCGTTATTAGGTTTCAGGTTTATAGTCTGTCTAAAACTGTTTAAAACTTCTCGACTTTTGTCGAAAAGACAAACTTTTAATTTATTCTGACGTACATTGATTGAATTCGATAGATACATGAAACCAGTTAAACACAGCAGGATAAATGTTTTATTAACGTATTACTGATGTATCTCTGTTTTATGATGTATTGTTAATAAACAAACGTGTCTTTGCATCAAATAGCAGCAGGTGTCAGTAGATATTTAAAATACAATGTAATGATTTAAAATGACGTTTATTATAAGAATTGTTAAATTTTTAAACAGTTGCTTGAAACGTGTACGAATGTAATTTGTTGTGGCGCCATCACTGCGTCACAATTACACCATGACGTCAGACGGAAGTACGACAGAAGCGTTCAGGTTTCGGTCAGTGTTAATGTGACTGTGTGTCAGTCCCTCGCCGCGGGTTTCTCGACGCGGTTTCTTGGATGTTTTCTGAATGGGATCAATAAGTGCCCGTCGCATCTGCGAGCTTGTATTATTATTGTGAATTGCTTTAGACTCTTGTGTGTGATCAGAGCACACACACGCTACTGTTGATCTGTTTAATGCTCGTCTGCAGGATGGATATATTTATACATACTGTAAACTATACACATCTATTAATGCTGTGTCTTACCTGTGAGGGAGTGCACGGACATGCTGTGTGTGACCCGGCGGATACGCTAAAAAGTGATTCTGTCTGTCTAACATCTGTTAACTACTAAACTAACCTTTCGTCTGAGGATCCACCGACCGAGTTGCGTTTATCTTTAGTTGTGTCTGGGCTGCTGGTGGCGCTTTCATTTGTGCTGAATGGAGGAATTTTCCGGTATGAATATTTCATAGCGTGTGTGAAACGCAAGACCTTAAATCGCTCCTTTAATTCAAACCTCGAACAGCGAACGATGGGGAGCGCGCGGACAGGAGCACGCGCTTTGATTCAAGACACGCGACACACTACAGCTGAATATAAATCAAACCAACCATTACGTGTGAGCAGCAATAATGTGTTTACTTGTGGCGATTAAGTGCATGACTTTTTCCTGTCCTGACGAAATGAAGGTTTCATGAAAGCACCACATACCTTTCATATGCTGTGTAGAGGTTCTGAAGATCCAGAACGGAGGTGACATTTCTGAGAAAATTCCAGCGAATCTTTGAAAAGTTGCTTAGAACAAAAACTATCCTGTAAAATCCAATGCCTGCCTGTTGAAAACAAGATTCATCAAACTGATTCATTCTGACACACTGTATAAAATGTCAAAACTGTTCAATCATATATAGCCATCATTTGAAGAAGCGTATACATTAATCAATCTAAATTAATGACAGTGATTACAAAACTCACCTCAGCTGCTCAACAAAAATGCTTTATGACATTTGTTAGAAACAAGCCAAATAACTTTAGTTGTACTCTTAAAGATATAAAAACCGTGTTGTGTTAACTGGAGGGTGACTTTTATACATGTTTAATGGGGGTCTGATTGGCAGCCATTTTGTGTGGACATGCCTTAAACAAAATACAAATTCCACTTACACACCTGATCACTGGACTTATCCTTGAAATAAAAAGAGGATTCGTTCACAATGATTAGCTCGCGTTTCTTTATCCTATGAGGTGAAAACAGTCCGCGGTGGTTGATATTCAATCCGCTTCAAGGTTACAGGATGAAGAATTGACTTCCAGCAGCGCCCCCTGGCTGCCAGTCAGCGTCATGACGCCAGTGTTTCGGGACTGAATGAGGCTGAGCTGCAGGTAATACTGACGAGATGAGCCAGAACTCACAGAATTCAGTCTGTGGCGATACAGACACAGCTGTAAATATACTGATGTGACGGCCAGTCAGTCTATTTGACAAACATGCAGTTTCATTATGTGACGATACGCGCTCTTACCTTTCATCCGCCATCGCCGCCACAGACGTGTGTGTGTGTGTGTGGCTGTTTATTTCGCAGATATCTGAATGTCTGCAGCCTGAGATGTGATGATGATGATGATGGTGTTTGTTCAGTGTCGTTGAGCATCTCAGCTCACTGCATCCTCCATAGAAACCGCGCGTGTCGCCAGTTGCCATGCGCAGATTCCTCATAAAACTTGCAAAATAAACAAGTGATTTTGTAACTTGGAAACTTTTCCCTCTGTGTTTCAGGGAGGAAAATAACTCTTGCTTTGTGAGCTAACAGACATCGACATGAATCGCTGAATCTCAACCAGCGTCAGTATTGCGTGTAAATGATTATGTTGCGCCCTCTTCTGGTTATATTAAAGCAGCGCAGCGACTTGAGCGGTCTTCCTTCAACCCCATATGGTTTCTGAATAACTTTAACAGAATCTATACATTTATTCTTTGTAAATCATTATTAAAAAAAACATTCAAAGAGATTAAAAAAACATACACACATGCTGTAGAAACATAAAACAACCTAATACACACGTCATTAAATTCGTATTTTAATACCAGGTTAACAGTTTTTCTGATTTGTTAGCATTCTGCTGTATTGTGGCTAATATTTCTATAATTATCCGAATGATCAAATACGCTTTTAAAAGTGTTTATATTATCTGCATGTCTATAAAGAATAGCTGTGTTTAGGTAGTGCCGAATTCTTCACTAATACACAGTGTATCTGAAGAAATTGTCTAATTATTACTGTACTAAACGAAGTAGATTTTTAATTTAGATAAATCCTCGTATTTGCTGATCTTTCCTCTCTTTCTCTAACAACATGATGTCTAATGTTTAAACTGTTAATACAAAACTACAGCTGTATATATAGTGTGTGTTTATATATATACTGTATATATATACTGTAAATGATGAGGACGGAACTCTAGCTGTCATGCAGATCATCTGTCTCAGTAACTTTACAGTTATTAGTCAAGCGTTTAAATGACGCGTATAGTTTATAAGCAACCTTTTGCTATACATTTTAGTCCAACAAATATTTAATAATTATTACCCTTTAAACGATTTTACCATATATACCGTTTAGTACACATTAAAACAATGACAGTTTTTATTACTATTACAATGATATAATTTTGTATCTAACCGTTTACATTATTTGCTATTTAAATGGTTTTGTATTTGTTAAATGGTTGAACTCTTCACAATGTATTGTTTTGGTTTTAAATGTAGTTGTTTTCATAATCATTGAAATTTTTATGTATTTGAAAAGAAATGTATTCATCGTACATCATCATCATCATTAATGATGTACATCATTGTAACTGATGAACGTGTTTTATCAGTCTGTTAGACTTCGCATCAGGCTGATGCTACAAATACATTGAATTCATTTTTCATCAGTTTTACCAACTTTATAAATTTATGACATGAACGAATTTTTATGCGGTGACAAACATTGTAAAGGAAAAAAATATTTTACAACACATTTGAATAAGTAATCGAAGTCGTCAATGATTGGTTTGCTGGAGAAATGTTGATGCTTGCCTGAATCCTGTAAATCTGCGACCACTGGCCGAAAGCGCCCTGTTGTAAATGTGACTCCCCGTGAGATTTTGACTCCCGCTTCTGATAGCTTTTAATGAAACTGTTGAGGGTTATTACCAGTCTTGAAGAAGGAAACCAGACGACTAACTTTTAGGAGCGACTGGAGCAACCAGCAACTGACTATCCAAAAGTGTCTGCTCTAAGGTCAAACAGGAGTAAAATGTGTAACAGGATAAAAGTTGCTTGACACTGATTTATATTCCCAATATTCCCAAGAATCTCACTATGTAGTCATGATGCTGTGAACAGATGCTGCTAATAAACACCAGTAGAAATTAAGTTCTCATTACTGACCAGCAGTTCTTGCAGGAAAACACCACACACACGCACACGCACACGCAACATAACCTCAATCCCTGAATAAACATGACAAACATGTAACTTAAACACGCTTATTTTTAATGGATCTGCAAAATTGTTTCAATTTCCAATAGAACGCTCCCCTCCCTGACACGTATCTTGACTAGAACAGATACTTCCTGTGAAGTACAAACATGACAAAACTTACAAAAGACCCCCAAAGCCCAAAGAGACCAGCATGCAGGAGACAATGAGCAACTGAGTGAAGGGAAACAAAACGAAATATACGGATTCATAAAACAGGTCAAAAATTAAAAACAGAAATGTGATGTCATCCTCTTCTGAGCAGAATGAAGCTGCGCTCGGACATGTGTGGGGTCCAGCTGGAGACAGAGACCTGCATGTGTGTTTTACAGAACAGTGATCTTTAAATGTGAGGGAGCTCTTATGCTCTACATTAAGGCACCGGACGAAAGAAACCAAATAAAAATGAACAAATAACTCCAGCTAGAGAAGATCTCTCACTAACACACCCACGAGAGTCTCCGTCTATGATGTCATAGTAACGCTACGACCGCTTCTCTGAGTTTTCAGGGTCGTTGTCAGTTCTTATGTGTTAGTGAACATGTTTCCATTTCATTTGTTTAAATTCATTTCTTTCTTTCATTAAACTTTAAAATAAAAAGAAACATGACACATATAGTTTTCTCTTTACATGTTTTTACAGAAATAAAACTGATCAGCAAGCCGTTGTGAGTGAGAAACGTTAGATGTTTCACAGAGAATACAGTCAAAGAAAAAGTGTTAGAAACGAGGGATGAGAGAGTGAGATGACGAGAAAGAGAGAGAGAGAAGACAGAAGAAACGAGTGTGTGAAGTGTGTGTGTGTGTGTTCAACTGCAGCACTTGGTTTTCCAGCCTGTGACTCCGCCCCCAGTGCTGATGTCAACATTTTCACTGTTGGGTTCTTTTACAGGCGTCTGCAGGAGAAACAGATACATCAAATAAAGAAACATGTAGGTCTAATAAAGAGCCCAGACTAACAGCAGACAAACCAACTCTCTGCTTCTCACATATGAAGATGTAAAATAACACACTTGTCTTGTTTCAGTGATTCTGTCAGGAAAAACAGACATGGCAAATGATTTTATTTCAGATCTGACCTTTCTGAGAATGTCTTCTGCTAACGTCAGGAAGGCCTTCTCGATGCTGATGTTGGCTTTTGCACTCGTTTCAAAGAAGCGAATCCCGTGTTCTCTTGCGATCTGAGAATCAGTTCACAGGTTATGTTGGAGTGTGAATGAGGAAGCACTGTATAATTCATCAAAGGGTGACAGATATTCAGCAAACAGATCGACACAAAACTATTATGCTCATAAAACTACTAACCAGTGGATTATAACCAATAAAATCACTTGTCAGATAACCAGTTTACTAATCTCCTAACCCCCCTCTGTAATCTGCATCTCACCTGTTCACCCTTGGCTTTCGGTACAACACGCTTATCCTCCATGTCACACTTGTTGCCTAGCAGCATCCTCTCCACATCCTCATTAGCATGCTGCAATAAACACACAACCATGCGCACACACACCACACACACACACATTGTGATTCTTTAAGGCAGTAACGTTGAGTCGGAGTCAAAATTCACTCAACATTTTCTGATTGGTTGTATTTTTTAAAGTAAGATGGGTAAAGTCTGACCTCGTCAATGTTTCGGAGCCATTTGCTGATGTTTTCGAAGCTCTTGGCATTGGTGATGTCATAGACCAGCATGATGCCCATAGCTCCTCTGTAGTAGGAGGTAGTGATGGTGTGAAACCGTTCCTGACCTGCTGTATCCCTGCAGAGACATTAACAACCAATCAGCCCTCGCCACACAGAACAGCTGAATGTGTTATGATCAGCCCTCGCCACACAGAACAGCTGAATGTGTTATGATCAGCTCTCGCCACACCAGAACAACTGAATGTGTTATGATCAGCTCTCGCCACACCAGAACAACTGAATGTGTTATGATCAGCCCTCGCCACACAGAACAGCTGAATGTGTTATGATCAGCCCTCGCCACACAGAACAGCTGAATGTGTTATGATCAGCTCTCGCCACAC